>JAFFZR010018026.1:0-10461 GCA_018397195.1 Lethrus apterus | reverse complement strand
TTCCATTTAAAATTTTAAAGTTGTTCGTGGTTGCGCACAAACGAAACACTCCGTATAACTGAAAATAATTTTAGGTGGTGGAGACCATAAATTTAAAAAACTTTTATCTTAAAATATTTTTTGTATTTTGCATAACAACGGAGATATCGAAGAATATCGCACTAATGTTACACCCTGTATATGATTGCCTAATTTCAAATCAATTAAGATACAGTGCGAGTGTAAAGTAAGGAATAAAATTTGTTAAATTTTATGCCTACTTGTTCACCATCCTTTGGCATAAATTATACCTTTCTATCCCAACCAGTGGTGGCGTAATGGGTGGCAACTTAAATGGCAACGGGGGTGAAATGTTACATTTTCGGAAAGATCGTTTCGTCCTCTATCTAGCAGTGAAATAATTTTTTAAATCGGTTGATTAAAACAAGAAATACCTTTCAATATCACAACGCTATAAATTTGTTTGAATTTTGTAATTATTATAACCCTGAAAACATAAACAATCAACCCAAATAAATAACCTTAACGGATAAGATGCTCAAACTGAGCTCCAACTACTTCCTCACAGATAGCCAAACGGTGCACATTTCCATCGTTTCTCAGAACTCTAAGGAGGTGATCGCGATCATCTTCACTTAATTCGTGGACCAGCCTAAGCTTAAATGAATGCACTTTTTCAATTTTTAAATATTTTATCATTGATCTCTTATTCCGTTTTCCAGAGCTAATTCTCGGGATGTTCGATGTGGATTTTCTTGTAGGGCGAGTAGCGTAGCGTAGTGTCAAGGATCTTCGGGCGTCCAGTCCTGGGCCGATCAATAATATTCCTTTCTTCTCACAACGTGGTTTCTATTTTGCTAACTGCTGTTTGGGTGATATTTTTTCGGGATATTTATTATTATATTATTTCTACGTAACTTCAAGGAATCTATACAGTAAGTCCTGAGCAGAACATTATGATCAAAGCCTTGGTCAGGTTAAGCACCTGTTTGATTGAAATGCAGATACTTCAAACATCTTCTTTCAACACGCTCAAGTGTATCAGAGTGAGCATTATAGATTGGAAACCAAACCAGTGACGCATATTCTAGTAGGGACCGAACAAAGGATATACATTATAAATGTTTAGTATTGCATTAACTGGCGTGAATTTACGCGTGGATCTAATAACAAATCCCAATGTTTTCAATGCAGACGCAGCAATAGCGTTACTGTGATCTGAAAAAGATAGTTTTGAGTCAAACAGAATGCCCAAATATTTGAAGACTGAACAGCGCTGGATGGGAGTATTGCTATACGTGTAATTAAATATTATCGGACGTTGTTTTCGGGAAAACGATAGACATGTTTATTGGTAAATTGTTGCTGGTGCACCAAGATTCCAAAGCGTCAATCTGCCGCTGAAGATTTAAGCAATCATTAGTATTCAGAACGTTAGAAAATAATTTGATGTCATTAGCAAATAGTAATTTGTTACATTTTAAGTTAAAGCACACATCATTGATAAAAATTAGGAAAAGCATAGGTCCTAGATTGCTGCCCTGCGGGATACCTGAGAGGGCGCAAATTGGTCTGACTGATGATCTGCATAACTTACGTACTCTATCTATCCTGTCTGTTAAGTAGGATTTGAATAAAGATGTTAAATTCGGAAAAAAGGCGATTGCATCAAGTTTTAACAGGAGAATGGAGTGGTCGATACGGTCAAAAGCCTTAGAAAAATCGGAATAAATAACAACCACCTGCTCGTTATTAATTAATTTTCCAATATAAACTGGGTTAAGGTCGTCAGATTTGACACTGTTGATCTTCTGTCAATGAAGCCATGTTGGTCTTGGTATAATGATCCTCTAATTTGAGGAAAGCAATAAAGACTAAAGGCACATTTCAAACACTTTGGCAAAGTTGTTCAAAATAGCTATGGGCCGATAGTTCACAACTGATGCTGCCTTTTTTAAATACAGGTAAGTATAACTCTGGCTACCTTCCAACAAGATGGAAATGTTGATATTCGGATGGCTAGGTTAAATAAATATGTTAAGGGCGTAGCAAAAACATATGAATATTATCGTGGCCCATAATAGTAGTAGCGTTTTTGAGTTTTTTGAGACTTCGGATGACGTCCATCTCAGAAATCGACGAAACATTAATCGTGCCAGTATTTTCGAAGGACAGAGTGCCAATACTAGGATCAGGACTTCCTACGGAATTGGTATAGACTGATTGAAAAAACTGTTTAAAACCGTTCACTATTGAAGCGGGAGAGTCTAAGATATTGCCGGCATTGTCCACTATAGAGCTTGGAATGCCCGAAGTACCTTGTTTGGAGGCTATGTATGACCAAAATTCTTTGGGATTACTTTTAATACGTTCTTGAATATTGGCAATGTAATTGCTATAGAAGAAGGTAGAATTGGCTTTTACTTTCCCTCGCAGCTCACGATATATAAATAGATCGACCTCGCGCCCATATATCCTATACATCCTGCGAACTTTATGTGGCTCGTAGTGAACCATACCGGATAAGTGGATCGGCTAGTGGTTTTTAAAGGAATAAAACTATCGAAGTAACCTTAAATTAGCTCATAGAATATTGCGTAAGCTTCTTGGATGTCAGAGTAATCACACAAAAATGACCAATCAGTACGGAGCAGGGCATCATATAGGGCCAAATAATCTGCTTTCCTAAAATTATATATTTTTGCCTCAGGATTACCAGGTAGACCAGATATATCCTGACTGCTATAATGATAGGCTAACGAGAGAGTTGGGTGTGAATGGTCTTCGGTCACAAGAAGTAGTAGCTCTTCTCTAGCGATATGAATGTCATTTAAATGCAGATTTGTAATTACAAGATGTAACAATCGGTCATTAGAATTTAGAACTGTGTTAATTTGTACGAGATCGATGAACTGCATAAAATTGGTTACTAATCGACATTTGCTCTCATTGATATCTTTGTTATTGAAATAAGGTAGATTAAAATATTACGATAAGCAAAGCAAAAACGTCCCACCAAAATTAATAATTATTAGTCATCGAATATTGAAAGCTATTTTTTTCTTGTTTTAATAGACCGATTTAAAAAATTGTTTCACTGCTAGATAGAGGATGAAACGATATTTCCGAAAATGTAACATTTGACCCCCGTCGCCGTTTAAATTTTTCGAGTTTCCCCCCCGTGACGCCGCTACTGGTTGCGATAGGAAGGTATAATTTATGCCAAAAAGGTTGGGATTTAAATATAAAAATTGACCTGCCCGAGGATATCACATACTAACATTGACGTATTTACACAGGTTATAACTTATAAGTTATAAGTAATAACGGGAATCTACCTTGATTTTTAAATTCATTCAACTCCAGTTTATCTGTTCAACTCATACATGAAGTAACAATTTACTATTTAGAAATCTCCAAACTAAAATCGGAATTTTGTTGTTTTCAATGACAAAACGATAAATCTACCATAAACCTGTAGACCAGACAACCAACGCTGCCGTAAGACGAACATATTATTTGTTATATCCTGCTATAGTATAGGTTCTTACTGTGGTAATCATTAACGGGGGTCCACGAAATTATAAAAAATCGTTGCAAACAGATCAAGAAGACGATGAAAAGTCAAGAAGTGCGGGGCAATAAAAAATATACTTTTAATTCAATAAATAAAACCTATTATTATTATGTTCTGTGATTTTTATATAATTTTTATTATTTTTGTGTATTTTTTTTTAAATTTTTATATCATATTGCTTAAAAATTAGTAGTGCCTTTAAGTTTCAAGAACGACGTAAGATGCCTAGGGTTGGGATGGGGTCCGCAAAAAAAATTTGTTCAAGAGGGGGTCCTCGGACTACATAAGTTTAAGAACCCCTGTCCTATACGGTAGAACCACTCATCACGCCATCACACATACAATTATCCCCTCTCTACCTTAAATAGACTGCATTTAGAAACGTAACGCTAAGAAAAGGCCTCTCATGTCATCAGATGTTATTATTTCATGTAAATAAATTTGTTTTTAAAACAATAATAGTTTCGTTTCTCGAATTAATTGATCAACTAAATTTTGATTATACAGGTGCCCAGGGATGGTGTTACAAAGGGGAAAAACTTTTTTAATATGCATTTTACAGAAAAAAGTTATTCTTTATAAAAAATTCTGCTTTCCCCAAAACATATTGCCGAAAAACATATTGGGATTTGACTACAGACATACAGGTACTTATAAATTCAACATTATTGCAGCTGATACTTTTATTTTTCAAGTAAACAACAATCAGTTTTTGTAATAACAACTTAATAAATACTATTGGCTATTTTACGTTTATAAAAAATACCACTTGGTTCATAAGTTTTAATGATAAGATAATATCGTCGTTAATTTCCAGGAAAACGGATTGGCAGAAATGGCCCAGTTGACTGGCCTGCTAGGTCACCTGATATTACACCAATGGATTTCTTTTTGTGGGGAGCGTTAAGACAAAAAGTATTTGCTCATGATGTAGTCCAGAATTTAGATCAATTAAAACAAGCAAAAGGGATTCGGTGAATGAGATTAATGTGCCTGCTACGATAAACAAAGTTTACAACGAATTTATTAAAAGAACTGAAAAATGTATACAAGTTGGAAGCAGCTATATTGAATAGTGGTTGTTAGATCTGTTTTATGTTTACAGTTAATACTTATTTCCTTGTCTATTACAAAAACTGATTGTTGTTTAGTTGAAAACTAAAAGTATCAGTTGCAATAATATTGAATTTATAAGTAAGTGTATGCCTGTAGACAAATCCAATGTTATCGACGTTTTGAGGAAAGCAGAATTTTTTATAAAGAATAACTTTATACTTTTTTGTAAAACGCATATTAAAAAAGTTTTTCCCCTTTGTAACCCCATCTCTGGACACTCTGTATATTACATGTAATTTCAAGTTACGTAACTTTGAATATATGCTTTTTAGAATTACTACCATTTTCAAACTTGTAGTGTTATAAAAATTATTCAAAGTATAATTGCATTTAAAAACTTTCGAAATGTAAATTCTAGATATTCGATGTAGAAATCGTCGAAGTTCGCAAATATTTAAATTATAGTGATATTTCTGCTGGAAATTGTGCATCTGTTCTACTGATACATTTTATTTATTAAGAAAATAATAAACAAAAATTACAATTTTACATATACTTAGTATTCGGAAATTCCTGCTTAATAAACTGTTGGTTATATAGGATAATTACCTTCCATTACTTCAAAGGTCAAAATCAATATGCAATATGCAGGAATTTACTCAATTACTTTGGCACTAACGCGTGTTTTCACGGCTATAGTTTTTAGAGTAAGCTGTTAATTCATATAAACATGCAACTGAAATAAATTATCGATCTACGTATTCAGTTGATTAGAAAGCTGTGACATAAATTTTATCTTTGCAAAGGGAATTCCATTAAAAAAATCGAAAATATTATTTTTATCTATAACAAATTCCCTTTTTGTCTGATGACATCCATTTGCTCATTTTTTTTCAACCATGTTCTCCTAGATTTGCCTCTCTTTCTTCTTCCGGTCTCCAGTACTTTTCACACTATTTTGTTTAGGTCCATTCGGCACATATGCCCATAGCATTCAAACTGTGCATTCTCAAGCTTTGTAATAATTGGTTCTTGCTCCGTTTCTCTTCCGATTTGTTCATTTTCAATCAAATTTTGTTTTTCCCGATATAAAGACAACTACATTATACATTCATGATTTTATTTTCAAATCGATTTCCTTATTTCCTAATTGCTTATTGCACGATATAAGTTTGTGGCCTTTTGTTTTCTTTTCGCTATTTCAGTTTCTATATGCCACCACCACCTGTTGTTTATGTTAATTTCAATTTTCAATGCCTCCATTTCCGATGTGTACAGGTTTACTAGGTTTTTAATAATTAGCAGTATGTCGTCATCATAGACTGACTAAAATTGTAGGAGCCAGGTTTCTATAACATATGATGGTGGTATTCCCCTTTCTCTTCATACTATTGATTAACTTGTTCAAGAAAATAATGAACAGGAGTGGGCTCAGGCTTTCAACCTTGTTTCAGTCCTTTCCTCAATTCAAAAGTATCGGATCTCTGTTCGTTTATTTGTACTTTAGCTTTTACGGTTTGATATACACTTTTGATTGTTCCTATTAATTTATCTGACACTTCTTTTAGAGCTGATTGTTTTCCTGTCCAGCACGTCGAATGCTGCTCGAAGGTCGATATATGTTAAATATAATTTCCATCTGCTTTCCATCGTTCGTTCAATTAGATTTCTTATTATACCGATGGTATAATTTGTTTGTTTGCTATTTCTAAAAGCCGTTTGTTCATTTTCCTTTTTCTATTATTCTGCTATAAACCTTAAATCCCATCGCGGGCAGCGCCGACAGAGATTGCTCTAAAATTATCACACTCTGTATTGTAACCTTTTTTGTATTTTGGAACGATTAGGTTATTTCGCCAGTCTTGGGAGATTTTTTCCTTTCTTCAAGCTTCGATGTCAAAGTCCTTAATCTCAATGCAAGCTCATTACTAATGTTCCTCTGCAAATTAATATAAGTCGAGCTCGTGTGTCAAATAAGAATTAACGTGAATCATGTAACATTTAAGAACCTTGTGTCACACATACCACATTCAAGAATTTAACAAGCGTATTTGGCAGATCAACATAATCCAGCGTTTCTTAACCTTTCAGTATTTGTGACCAAACTTTCTTTAATTGCATCCCCTCCAAATGATTTTTTTTTTCAAATTAATTTTTCTTTGCTGCCGAAATGTTGCAAGTTAAAAATTCCGCACAAATACTGAAATTATGCAACATATATCAGTACTGTTCGTCTCATTTCTCGCGTTTTTACGTGTTCTGATCTGTCTAGAATAGAATATTCTAGAGATGCATCTGCTAGTTTTAAGCTGAGTTTCGCCGTCGCCGTACTTCTTGTTTGACTTGATCTTTAGTTAGCATAGCAACTCGCAAATAATTTTCGAGTACACAACCATGGATACATTTTTAATTGAGCACAAACGAGTTGCGAAACATCAATAAGCGCACAGAAGAGCGTCCGTTGTACCGAAGATTAAATCAAGAATATTTAAATTTTGAGTTAAGGAAGTAAAAGACAAGAAGAGGCCTATGTATATTTTTTGTTCAAAAATTTTAACTGTGTTGGAATATGCACAGATGTTCCTCAAGTAATGACTGGAAGATTCCAAAGTGTGGGGTAAAAATCTGTACAAAATTGTGATTCAAAAAAATTCTTGCTGCCAAAGAAATGTCTGCTAGTCTGAACATTGAACTAACAGTTGCAATGAGGATCCTAAAATTAAGACTTTTTGCTGCACTTTGCAAAGAGATGAGTACAGAACATTTCGCTTGACTTTTTATTGTGAAATAAGATTATCTACCACGTGGCACATTTTTACAACGTGTTTACGAATTAATACTTGAAATCACAATATTTTTGTTTAATGTCTACCAAAAAATGGTCGGAGCCGGCATCCTCTGGTAGTTTCTGATATCCTTTATGCGTTTTTCTTCTCCTTTCCTTCTATTTAGTTTACACTTGAACCACCCGGTGACCTATGTACCTTTGTGTTTTCCTTTTTCTTTTTAAATGTATGTTTCTTATTATCATATATTACTATGTTGTAACATCAACTAAGGAGTCCATTTTCGTTCGTAATCTTGTGCTTGCTAAATTTACCTATTGTAGGTAGGAATATCTCTTCTCGTCCTACCTTTGCATTAGCATATCCTAATGTTATTTTGAGGTCATATTTTTTCTTTTTGTTTTTCTCGATATTCTGAATTGTTTTTCTTTCCTCATATTGTTGTTTTCGCACTTAATTTGTTTGATTTCTTCGTTGAATTGACGCTGTTTTAATCTTATTTGGTGGATATCTGTTCGTAACATTAGCTGTATCATCAAATCTTTTTATTATTGTTTACTTGTGTGATATGTAATAAAAAATATATTTGTGTTTCCTAATAAATACATTTTTTATTACATATTACACAAAGTAAGTGATATTGCGTCTCTTGCGTCCCAAGTAACATTTATATTTATGTTAATACTATTGGACAACGGCAGTGATCTTTTTCACTTTTTGCTATCAGAAAAAGCGTATTTGCCTTTCTGTTTGTCTTGTGTCGATTAAAATAGCAACAACAATGCGAAGAATACAAAAGTGTAGATGAAATTCTGCACCGTTTCTGAAATCAACACGTCGACGCGATAATTAATTTACAAAATACATGCCTAAATTATAAGATAATTATTTCAGTCTAAAGTCAAAGCAAGTTATTTTCTTTTCTTTTAAATGTCCTTAATGCGTTCCGTGTTAACAAACATTCAGCCTGTAAAGCGATTCGCAAATATGGTCACTTTGTGCTCGCATCTTATATAATTTTTGGCACAATTCACAGTAATATGTATTTAAACTGAAAGAAAACAATATTTGTCGAGAACATCAAAGTCAATATAAATCTGTTTCATTTTCCCGTGGGTGTATATCATTGTTATTTAATCTATATACTATATACCTGCTCTACGGAGCCGTAGTAACGTCGAGAGAAAACTCCTCGTCTGGATATTAAATCGCTTGCGGTTGAACTGAAACAAATAAAAGTTTCAGTCGTTTCGAATTACTTCAACAATGGGATTATGCAAGAGATTTAAATCTACAGAAATCCGCTATACAAAACAAAATATTAGATAATACTATATTGTTCTATTCTTAAGTTAATACATTAATTACGTAACTTTTTATTTTCATTATATGCAAATATGCAACATCGAAATATAATTTTAAAATTACATTGTTGTAATACATTTTCAATGGTTAATAAATGATATACTTTTGCCGGAAAAATTGTCATTTGTGCGAAAATGTATCCTTGGCACTTTTGCAAGTGACTGTCAAAATAATCACGTGCCGTCGGACGAGTGATTTTTAATCAATGTCACTAACAAAATTGACAAAAAAGCATCGATAATCGAAAATTTCTTGACGAAATTATATCACAAATGGTATTAAAAATTGTTAAAATTGATGGATGTGTAATAATAATAAGAAATATATCCCTGGATTCTGGATTCTGGATTTAGATTTGGAGGGTGTGCGGTCCGAAGGCCGCACTAGCCTTCAAATATATCTTATTCATTATTTTATAGAATATAAAACTATTAAGTTGTTTATAGTTGTTACAATGTCCGCCGTGGGAAATTTTCGGGCACGTGACAAGTCTGTGGTCCGGACCCCACTTAAAAAAGTGCTGCCATCAAATTGGTTTAATAAAAAAAAATTTATTTATTTCTCTCTTTCAACACATATACATCTCTATAAATAAAAATGTAATGTTCCTTTGTACAAAATCGATAATCTCTGAAAGTTCTTCACCGATTGCTTTGAAATTTTGACACAACATGGCATTCGAATACGCGCGTGTTGTTATACCGGGTGTGCCAACTATCTGGGGTCCGTCTATTACGTCTTACCTATTCACTTTATTAAAAAATATTTATAGTAAAAGTTGTTTGGAGACAAATACTCTACACCATAAAATTATTCTGAAATATACCGGGTGTTTAGTTTTGCCTATACGTCAAACAACTTTGTTATTTTAAATGGAACACCCCATATATCGTCGCATTTTCAGATTCCCCGGAACAAAATAGGGAAAGTTTGTACTACAGACTCCATACTAAAATTGAGCGGTTTTCGAGATATTCCACTTTTAGTTAAAAAAAATTAATTTAAGTAGTTCTCTTTAAAAATTAATAATGTTTTTACTAACGACGATTTTGTAACGATTCGTTGGCATAATGGTAACAATGCTTCAAGTTAAACAGTCAAACAAAATATCCTCGTTATATTATACAGGGTGTTTCAAAATTCATAATGAATTGTAGCATCTTTAAAAGGCTAAAACTCGTTTTTTTCAAATGGAACACTCTGTATATTTTTATGCCATTTGATCAAGTTTTAAGTTCTTTTTCGATCGCGTATAACATTCCCTATAGCTAAAGTTAATTCTTTTGGAGTTATAGGTAATTCAGTATCATAAAACCTGTGTTGGACAAAATAAGATATATGATAGTAATACTATTGACGTTTAACCTTTGAAGTAAATATTATTTAGGAATAGTAAGTATCTGGATATGATGTATTACTTGTAGTTTATACTAAAATTTTAAAGTGATTGTTAACCAGAATATACCGGGCGAGCCAATTATCTGGGATCGGTCTATTACGCCTTACCTATTCACTTGATTAAAAAATGTTACAAGTAAAAGTTGTTTGGAGTCAAGTACTCTACACCATAAAGTTATTCTGAAACATACAGGGTGTTTAGTTTTTCCTGCACGTTATACAACTTTGTTATTTTAAACGGAACACCCTGTATATTGTCACATTTTCAGATTCCTCGTT
>JAFFZR010018025.1:0-10535 GCA_018397195.1 Lethrus apterus | reverse complement strand
ATATTTTAACAGGTGATAGCCGACCTTAACCCAAACCCAAATCCGCAAAAACGGCGGTCCCGTCTTCATTTTAAGTTTTCGAAAAATGTTATTTTTTTATGTGGGCATTCGGTTCTAAGTACGGTCCTGTATCCGTTTCAATATGTGTCGCGTTGAAAATCATCTTCCTTTGACTCGAATAACATGAAATGTTGCAAAACAACCTTTATTGATGATAATTCGGCGTTTTGTCAAATTTTACTCAAAACTTATTTTTTCTGGCACACCTTTCAACATAGGACAGTTATTTTTGCATATATGGGGTTGGGCTATTGTTAGCTATCACCTATTAAAATATCTGTACTTATTTCAGAATCACCCGGTATATTTTGAAAAGATTTTTATAATTACATTTTTGTTGGGTTGGGTTTCCTTTTCCAAATCTCCTACGAAAATGAATATGATAGCTTTGAGTTGGATTGGTTTTAAAACATTAAATTTATTGGGCATGTTTGACAAAAATCCTAACAAATTACGTAAAATGGGGTTTGTAATTTTTGAAAGGTTTTACGCAATCTAGTTTGCATTGGGTTGGGTTTATGTTTTTTTTACGAATTCTTTTGTTCCGGGCTGGGTTTAAGCTTTAAGATTGTAGGCACTGAAACCATTAAATTTCTTCAAATGTTTTGTTTGAACGGTCTGAAAAATAAATCAAACTATAGCCATGAAATTTGTGATTTATTAAAGATTTTTGACAACAGAATTTGCTCTAAATTAGATTTTTCAAAAAATTTTCTTGCTTACTTACTTATTTACTTACAAGTGTGAATCAAGATGCAAATTCAACAAATATTTATAAATAAAATCCTAAATAAATGTTTGTTGTAATTTTATAATTATTCAGTCATTAACATCATTAACACTCTGTAACATTTTTGGAAAAGCAACGAAGAGGCGAATCCAACGATACCATAAGTTCAACTTTAATTTGAAAAATAACAAGAGAGACAGCAATAACTTTTCTAGCCATTTTCTTTGTGTTCCTTAGTTAAAGCCATAAGGCAATAAATATTTTTATTGTTAAATAACAAGAAAAACCATTAATAAACATTTTTTAACTAATTAGCTACAAAACAAATAATAAACAAATAAAAGCAAATCTTTGTTATGTTACGAACTACTGGCCAATTTTGCTTTAAAAAAATATAAATTACAGAAAAATTGCAGAAAAATTGCTGCCTATCTTGCTACTTTTCAAATTAAAGTTGAACTTATGGTATCGTTGGATTCGTCTCTCCGTCGTCTTTCCAAAAACGTCAAAATATACAGGTGTTCCATTTAAAATAAGAAAGTTGACATCACTTCTGGTTTCACCGGAAGCGGAATTGAATTTTTGACAACACCAACATTTAGTACGTAAAAATTGGAAATCGACCTGTTTTTTCTCATAACGATAGCTCCAGCCGTTCAAAAGTTATCATGGGGGGGGGGGGAGTTTTGGACCGTACTGTATAATATATTGCATGAATCTTAAGTTCCAGTAGTTTTAAATGAGGCATGGGCTTTATGATCAATTTAAGAAACATGAGGAATATTGAAAATCCATGTATTAGTCATACATAGAAATTAAAGCATATCTACATCATAATTTATGATTTTTTTTTTAATTTAACGTAATGATAATTTTAAAATCTTTATTGCCGCTGCATTCTTTTGTAATTTGTGTCGGTTTTGCGTTTATCTAAACACTTGAAAATAATTTACTTAACCATAAACCCTTATCTTTATGACGAGATAATAATATAACACAGGCCTAATTGACATCTAAATAACTAAAATATGTAAATTTGAATCATATTTTTCGTTTTCATAAAAATATTTTTAGTATTTTATTTAATATTTTTTTTTTATTAAACTTAAAAAAAAACGAATCACATAGATCATTTAACCTTGCATTTTGTAATCGGAATTTTTCTTTGATGCACGTTTTTTAAGGGTAGTAACCCTTAATCAATTACGTTGTTAAGGGTAACAAATTTATTCAATGAATCAGTATGATTTATCGACCAGATTGAAAAATAGGCTTGTCTTTAAAATTGTTCGTTCGTGGTTTTGAAAATATTCCATTGTGTGTAATTGTTTAAATATTTTAGTTGTGATGATTTGTGTATCATTCCCGGTCAAAGTAATATTTTTGTTTATTTATTGGAAATTTAAATAATTTTGACGATAAGAAATAAGTACCGTAGGTCAAGAGATAAATAAATGAATATTTCATATAAATAGTTGAATAGTTTGTCAAAATCTTCAGTTAGTTTCTAATAATTGAAAACCAACGAGGTTAAAATGGCAAAAACGTTCTCAATTCTATTGCTAACGTTTCTCATTCTACAAAATTCCACATCGAAACCTGTAGAAAAATCATCTTTGGAAATCCTCGCAGAAAACGCGAAAGCCGTCGCGGAAAACGTAACAGCAACACTGGGACTTCAAGACATAAACTCACAAAAAGTCGTCAAGACCATCAACCAACAAACGCAACTTTTAGCCGATCGTCTCCAAACAATCGGCGACAAACTCAAAGGAGAAATCAAAGCTCATCAAGGCGAGATGGACAACGTCGTGAAACAAGTCCAAGCGAAACTGAGCGAGACCGCCGAGTCGCTCAAAAAAATCGCCGGCCCGCAAAACACAGCGAAGTTCGAAGAATTGAAAACGAAATTCGACGACGGCTTCAAGAATGCAATCGTGGAAATTGAAAAATTGGCGAAGAGCGCGCAGCCTAAAGCGGACGAAGTACAAAAAAACATCAAAGATTTGGCTAAAAAAGCCTACGATGACGTTTTGGAAATTGGGAGAAATATTCAAACTCAGGTGAATATCGCCATTGAAAAACATGAAAAAACACATAAACAAACAAGTAACAAAATTGTTTGATTTGCGCACAGAATAAATAAATAATTGTAAGTAAGTCTTTTTTTATTGTTCGGCTCAAAATTCCTTCCAAATTTATCATTATTATTATTATTATTAAAATAGGATTTAAGTACTTCGTTTGTAATTATTGTTCTAAATATTAACTAAAGCATGAAATTTTTTTTGCAAAATGTATTTAATATCAATATTCTTGGATCACATTTTCAAAGGAAACCATTGAGAATTTCTCTTTCATTTTATAATTGTCTCTTATACAGCTTGTTCACGGGAACATTCTACAATAGCTAACTTTTTTATTTAAAGAGATACAAACTTGGTTAAATGGACAAAATTTAAGTACCTTTCAATGCGCATTTCGCGCAATAAATTATAAAACAAAAGAACATCGCGTTGCTAAGATACGAGCATAACGATTCATTTTTTAAATCGAACACCCTGTATATTTTTATATTTTTAAGTTGGTCTGATTACGTGCTATAATTAATTATAAAACAATTTTTTTCTAGGATCGCTATTTAAGGAGTTAAAAAAATAGTAATAAAATAATAAACATCAAAAAACAATAGAACTGTTGTTATCGATCCTCCCCTTGCAACATTTTGTTTTATGAATATTTTTTTATCCTTTTATTCTTATGCATCTCACATCAATAACAATAAAAGAATTGTATTATAAATTATTTATTTAATTATAATAATTATCATAATTATAATGAAATTTGCAAAATTATTTTCTCCAAAACTCTTTTCATAGCGGTTTTAGAGAAAAAATGTCTTATAATTAATTATTGCAGGCAACCAGAGCAACTTAAAAATATACAGGATGTTCAATTTAAAAAAGTAATCGGTATGCTTGTATCTTAGCAACGCGATGTTCTTTTGTTTTATAATTTATTGCGGGAAAAGCGCATTGAAAGGTACTTAAACTTTGTCCATTTAACCAAGTTTGTATCTCCTTAAATAAAAAAGTTAGCTATTGTAGAATGTTCCCGTGAACAGGCAGTATATAATTATTGTATTTTTTTTTACACAGTGATCATGTGAAATACTTCGCATTATTGCTATCAAAAAAGCATATTAAGAAAATAATTCTAATATACGATACATAAGACATAACATGAAGACGAGCTTTTCTTCAAAGATAAAATGGATATTGTGTCCTGGCATTGCAAGTAATTAAATTGGAACTTGTGAAAAAATTTATAAAATACTTTTACGTATATAAATTTTTCATTTTCAAAAATCCGAAATAATTCTATAGACAAAATTATTACAAAGCACAAACAACAGCACAAAATATTCGATTATGTATATCTTTACGACTTTCTTCGCGTCGAAATCCAACAAATCGAACAAATGTGCCCTCGAAGGTTTTGCACTTTCCGAAGTTTCCTCATAAAATCACGACTCCCTTTGTCTACGAGTGGGGTAGGTAGTCTATTAGTTTCGAGGGAAAAGCCTCGTCTGCGGTGGTGTTAACTCCCCACAGATGCGAGTCATCATTCCTAACCCTCTTTGCACCGATCGGCCGGCAAGATTACACAAATTAAGGGATGTTTTCATTAATCATTTATGTGGCGTAAGTTCGATAATTACTTAAAGGGTTTAAGGGTCTGATACGAAAACAAATTCCTTACATGCTAATTAAATTCACGTCCAAAGTGTCGACTGGTCGATTTTCGATGTTTATCGAAAATAAATAAAAATGTTTAAACTTTTTCACTTTTTAAAATAAACAAAAATGTTTGAACTTTTTCACCTTTTCGTACAATTTGCGTTTTTTTTCTTGTTTAATTTGTTTCAAAAGAAGAACTTACCTCCTCAATCTTTTATAACCGCAATTAATTTTTACTCGCAGGAATATAATTATAAATTATTACACATACGTGACGAAATGGTTAAAAATCGTAATAATTTCAAGGTGTCAAGGCATAAATAATTTCAAGTGCACGAATACCAACTACAAACATTTAACGCTCATGAAATTTTATTACTTTAATGGATTTTCTAAAAGCCGAGGAAATGAGCTTTTATGTTCTAATTTTCTAATATTTAATCCTCGTTAAATCGGAAAATTTGATACTATTTCTCAAAATTATCCGCATAAAAAAGATTCCATTTCTGTGGTTTAGACCAGAATTATCTTTAATCTTTAATAATTGATAATAATATTTTTTTAATATAACGATTTATACAAAACAATTTTTCGCCGTAAGGATTAAACACGACCTGTATAAATAGAAAATTTTTACTAAAAGTTACTTCAATTAATCTAAGTTGGTAATATCCATTACGACCGTCACGCGAATTTTAAGACACGCAAGCATAAGTAATTCACACACGGATACATTCATAAATAATTTACATAAACAAACTAATGTCTAAAGCTCAGCCACTGACGCCTATTAAATTTACATAAACATGCCTTACATTAATTTACTTCCTCGTACAGATACACATAAAATCATAAGTGCATTAGACACATGGTATTTTTCAAAACAATTGTAGTCTATCTTCTTAGGTGAAAGTACCAGCGGCGTAACCAGCGTAAGGCAAGACATTTTATTGCTTAGTCTCAAGGTTAAATTTTAGGCTTTGCTGCAAGGAAATTTGATGTTATTTTAAATGTACAATAATTTTAAACTTTACTGAAATAATTTAAAAAATGAGAACTATTATACAGCCTGTTCACGGGAACATTCTACACTAGCTAACTTTTTTATTTAAAGATATACAAACTTGGTTAAATGGACGAAGTTTAAGTACCTTGCAATGCGCATTTCGCGCAATAATTAATAAAACAAAAGAACATCGCGTTGCTAAGATACAAGCATAACGATTAATTTTATAAATTGAAAACCTGTATATTTTTAAGTTGCTCTCGTTGCCTACTATAATTAATTATAAGACAATTTTTCTCTAAAGCAGCTATTAAAAGAGTTTTGGAGAAAATAATTTTGCAAATTTCATTATAATTAAAATAGTGGCAAATAAATAAATAATTTATAATAATTTATTATTATTATTGATGTGAGATGCATAAGACATATTGATGCAGTCCGAAGGATGAAAAACATTTGTAAAAGAACTTGTTGCAAGGGGAGGACGATAACAACAGTTCTTTTGCTTTTTATTATTTTATTACTTTATTTTTTAACTCCTTAACTGGCGACCTGAGAAAAAATTGTTTTATAATTAAATATAGCTGGCAACCAGAGAAACTTAAAAATGTAACAATATACAGGATGTTCAATTTAAAAAATTAATCGTTATGATTGTATATTAGCAACGCGACGTTTGTTTGTTTTATAATTTATTGCGCGAAATGCGCATTGCAAGGTACTTAAACATTGGTCATTTAACCAAGTTTGTATCTCTTTAAATAAAAAAGTTAGCTATTGTAGAATAATTCGTGAACACCCAGAATGCAAGAAATTATTATTTTTTTTTAACTCCTTAACTAGCGATCCTAGAGAAAAATTGTCTTATAATAAATTATAGCAGGCAAGCAGAGCAACTTAAAAATATAAAAATATACATAGTGTTCAATTTAAAAAATTAATCATTATGCTTCTATCTTAGCAACGCGATGTTCTTTTGTTTTATAATTTATTGCGCGAAATGCTCATTGAAAGGTACTTAAACTTTGTCCATTTAACCAAGTTTGTATCTCTTTAAATAAAAAAGTTTGCTATTGTAGAATGTTCCCGTGAACAGGCTGTATATTCTTTATACAGTTTTTAATAATTTTTATCAAAATATTTAATATTTAAAATTCCATAATTTAATTGCACTTTCAATCATTTTTAAACAACCCATACGTACAATTTAAGCGAATGACGTTTTAACACTCCAACTTTTACGACAAGTTTTACAGCTAACTTTACCTGCACATTCATAGAAGACTAACTTTGCTGAGAGAAAAATGCACACAAAGTTAAATATTTACTTAAAACATCGGCACGTTTGTATGAAATTCAACACTAGAAACGTAATATGTTACCTCAGTATTTTTACAATCGGTCTTCTACATAAAAGAGGACGATATGTTTGCAAATAAAATAGAAACATCTGTGCCTTTACTCCTTGCCTTAAGTTTTTTTTTTTATTATTATTATTTAAAGTGCACGTATTTACGTAGTTAAACATGAACTCGGAAACATCGAGTGGACGCATAAATATTTCCATTTTAAACCTAATCAAAAACTAATTATACTAATAAGTCTGTAATCGTGCACGTATTTTAAAAGTTATTTTAATTGGAAATGATTTAATTACTTTTTGAATAAATGCATAAAGTGCAAATAGAATTAAACTATATCTTTCGTAATCATAATAATAATAATTTGCTATTTGCAATTGAAATTTAATAACTCTTTTGTAAACAGAATAAAATTACCAATAAAATAAAAAATTTATATTATTTCTTATAAAATTGTTTAGAAAATCATTAAATTAGCAATAAATCATCGTAAATTTAAATTTCGACGTTCCTTGACGTGTCGCAACAAAACTTGTAACTATCTTATATTTCAATAATTTCACTCTAAGAATTTCGACATTAAATTATGGATTTTTATATTTGCTTTTCAAGACAAATGGAATTATTTCCACTTTATTTAATTCACGAAGTATAAATTTCAAGAAAAAATTACATAAATATTAATCTTTATGGTAAAACTATTTTTAGGTTATTTAAACGACATAATTTAAAAACGTGTAATATATTACTAATTTTAGCTGTCGGGAACACGAATAAGCCTGCACATTATTAATGGCTACCAAACACATTTCGACCACCCACTTGATGATTGAAGTACCTCTACAGCCATAATTTGATACTTATTTTCTGGAAGATGTCTTAAACTTGATCTTCGTCATGTATAGGTATTAAATTTTAGTTTTTTTTATATATAAATAAAAAATAAAATATTACAACAAAATAAAATAATCAAAAGTAAATAATCAATACAAGTTTCCAAATTTTTCAATTTAAAAATAAAAACAATTTTATTTTACATTTTTATTAATGTAATTACACTTGTTACATAAAACAGATTTAATCAAGCACAAGACACAAAATATAGAGATTTACATAAATCAACATTAATTTCCATGTTATTGTGCATGAATACTGTATTATTGTATAAAATTCATCGTTGCTATACAACACTTAAAACATGATCTACAAACATCTAATTAATTAAATTTGTAACTTCCCCCATATCCATATCTAAGGATATAACTCTTTTCAAACTAAAACTATAAATTTTCAGCCATTTTAAAACAAAATATTGGTGTCAGTTGGTTTAAAAAGACGAAAAGTTCCAAATAAAAAGAACGTAATCAAAAAAATAAATATTTAAATCATAAATAAATTCTAATTAATTAATTAATTACACAAATTCATAAATCATATAAATTAATTTTCCCAAATTTGACAAATCGTTGTACTTCACATCTAATCCTATTCTAATACTACATAGTACTTCTAAACTAGGGGGTCTGTTTTCCCCCTTTCAGTATTCCCTAGGTCTTCTTCCACGAATAGAACATTTCTAGTGGTTTATTTACTTTCCAATATTTATCGTTAACCTGTCCCAGAGTTTGATTTCCGTTAAGTTGGACGTATTGTCCACTGGTTGGCGATATGTAAATACAAAAATTTAACAAATGATGCGTTTGTGAAAGCTGCGAATCTAAATCCAAGGTAAGTCGCATTGCTAAATATTTATGTAAATGATCGACTGTGGCGTTGGCTGTAGTTTTCAAAAACCGCACCGAGCTTTCTTTCAAAGCCTTCACTAAAGAATTATCTCCTGACATTTCGGTGGGATGCGGTTTGAATACCAATTCGATTTCGTTTAAAGTAAGTGGTTCCGATGGACCTTCTCCTTCTGTATCAGTCTGATCTGTTCTTTCACTGGTTTCACTTTCTTCACTTCTTTCCGATGTTAAATTACTTTTTGGTCGTTTCCCTATAGACTTGCCCAATGATGAACCGGGACTTGGTGGTTGAGATGGGGTACTTCGTCCAGATGGTGCAGGACTTTCCATTCTATTTGTGTTGTTAACTGGATTAACGGTGGTATTTTCTGGGGAAATCACTTCATTATTTGGTGGAATAATAGTGGGTGTGGTAATAGGGGTATTTGCAATATTGTTTGGAACATTTGGTGTTGGAGGTAAAGAACTTTGCTGAAAAAAATTATAATTCGAATTTCATAAATAAACTAATAATAAAATAACTTACAGAGTTTTCGTTGGAAGGAATAATATTTTGTGCAGGGTTGGAGTTTTCTGTAGCGTTGCTCGGGGGATTTTCTTCGTTTCCTTTCCTCGATCTGTTAGTTCTGTTTAAAGCTTGCATTTTAATACCTTCACTTATAGAATTCACCAATGCTGCTTGTGAATGACTTTTGTTCAATTTGGCCAATACTCTCTCCTGATGTGCCTCATATTCATCTCGACTTGGATATATTTTCGAAATTAAGAGATCGAAATTTGGATCAGGTCTTAAAGAACGTTTAGAGACAAGTTTCTTTCGACAGGTTGGGCACTCTTTGTTGCCTGATCTTAAAGCGGTTATTATACATTCGGAACAAAATCTATGGAGGCATTCCTTAGTTGTCATCGTTTTCTTCAACATGTCCAGGCAAATGGGGCACATTAATTCACTGTGTAGGCTTCTTGGAGACACAGCTATTTCTGTGTTATCTACTATTGCGTCTTGGGGCGTTCTGTGTAATTCGTATAGTGACAGTTCCCATGTTTTATTTAGTCCTATTTGTTCGGTGCTGGCCATTCTTGAAAAAAAATAATTATTTAAATCAAGAAATAAAGAAAATATTGGCAACCAAATGCCGCCACGTTTGACATTTGTGGGCGGCACGGCAATAAGTGGACATAGGTGCGCCATCTTTTGAGGTAAGCGTGATTGAGTGTGATATGTTGTACATTTTTGCATTTTGCAACATTTTTTGAAATTTTCACAAGTTTTTTTTTCGAAACGTTTATTATGGTAATGAGTAAAATTTCATGTATTTGTTGAAATTAAATCGTGTAGGTAATAAATGATGTTTGCACAAAATATTTTTCAGTAGTTAAAAAAGTTGAGCTACATTTCACGAGATGGCGACACTATTATTATTTGTATCGACGACCCTGCCGATTATTTATTGAAATTTCAAACATAGTACTCATGGGGTTTTATCTTTAATAGCCCATTGGCGAACCATGTTTTAGTTTTTTCCACGTTTATGGAGGCGCTGGGAGATTAGATAAATGAATTGTAATTCGTAAGATGTAAATAAGATATAAAATTGCAAAAGCAAAATTTTATTTGAATGACATTGAAAATTAAAATATCTATTCTAAGTAAAATCTTAATCTCGTGAGCAGCTCATTAAATCATAACTTACATTCCGCCGTTTGTCAACGACATATGGAATTTTTATGTAGCAGGCGTAGAATGTCATGCAAATGACGTATTATTGTTATAACAAATCTCTGCTGCATCGATTTGCAAAGATTAATTTCGTTCTTGTTAAATTAATATTAGTGAATAGATTTGCTTTTGCTTGTATTAGTGAAAATAAATTGATATAATTTCTCGTATTT
>JAFFZR010018015.1:0-11419 GCA_018397195.1 Lethrus apterus | reverse complement strand
AATATCAAGAATATCAGAAAAAGTTAGAACAACAAAAGGAAGAATATAGAAAAGACCACCCAGATCAACCTGTAAGTAACAAAATTCTGTTATAATTAAAATTAAACATATTATTATCATAATATCATTTTAATAAGTTAATGCAAAAGAGGCAAAACTTATGCATAGTTTTATTAATTACTGTACGTTTGCCAGTACTATTGTTTTAAAGTATTTAACTTGTTTTCAATATATGTATATCTTCAATATATCTTTCTGTCATTTTTCAATTATAATATTGTAAATTTTATGTTGGGATTTTTTTGTTTATGCTTATGTTTTTTTATTATATTTTACGTTGTTTTAATTTTTTAAATATATATCCGCAGTTTTAAATTGAAAATAGAACAAAACTCTAGTTGTAAATTTCTAATACAAAACAAACAATGGTATTTTTTTGTTTGGTTTGATTTATATGTACTTTTCTTTTTTATAGAAAGACAATTTTGATGAATGGTTTGAATCAGACAGCCAGAGGGAATTGAGACAAATATTCCAGGGTCAGTCGCACATGTTCGATGCGTTGCGAGATTTGAACCGTAAGCTGGATGAAATGATTGGTAGACAAGAACGAACATTAAGTTTAATATCATCCCAACAAATTGCCTCAGTGGGCCAAGTACCCCCACCTTCTGGAGGTACACCACCACCTCAAGGTCAGGGATACATTGATACAATAAGAAGACATGAGGTTGATTCACTTTTTGCCAATCAAAATCAAATTGTTACAGCTACTCGAGAAATTAGGTACTTTGAAAATATTAATTAAGAACCTAGATAACAGTAATAATTACAAGATTTAGTTAGTAGGCTTGGATAATAAACAGGTGTTAAATTGTATGAACATTTGAAAATGTTGAGTTCTATTTAATTTGGGGAGTACGTAAAAAATCAATTGAATAAATGTTGGTTGTTGTAGGCAATACATACTAGAATTGAAAACACGAACAGACACAATAATAAATAACCAAGCGAAGCAACCTACTGCACAAGT
Source organism: Lethrus apterus (assembly GCA_018397195.1). Taxonomy (NCBI): domain Eukaryota; kingdom Metazoa; phylum Arthropoda; class Insecta; order Coleoptera; family Geotrupidae; genus Lethrus; species Lethrus apterus. The sequence continues at coordinate 10,386 of JAFFZR010018015.1, read as the reverse complement.
TCAATCTGTTGGTTACGACACGCAGTCAATAATTGCAGAAATGAGGGAAGGTTTAAATCATGTCAAGCAAAATTATGGTCAAGTCATACAGAAGTTGGCAGAAAAACAGATGCCATGTCCATCTGCAAATTGTGTTAATGTCACCACAGTTTTAATAGTTGCTCTAGTACAGCTCATAATTTTGTTAGGATATTCCATTTATAGGTAATGCATAATTTCAATTTCCGATTTTTCAGGTTTTACCTGGTTTTTGTTTGTTCACAGAGACAACAAAGAAAGTCAGGCAAAGAAGTTTTATTAGTGTAAAATGGAAAAAAAAGTATTATACTGAATAAAGAAGTTTGAAGTTAGTGAAAATATGCTGTACTGATTTTAAGTGTTGTGAAGTCTTCCGTTAAGTTTATGTTATAAACTTTATTACATCAATTCTTTTCTACTTATGTGCATTTGTGTAAGTAAACTTGTACAAATTCAATGCAACAATAGATAAAATAAAACCATTTTTTGTTTAAATTTTTCATCAAGATCATAAAGATCAAAATCCCAATATATGAAAATCTTCCAATATCAATAAAAATCAAGCATTTGTTATTTATGTAAAGTGCTTAATAAAGCTAAACATATTTATGCTTATTACAATAATGTAATATTATTTGTATGACAAGTGCTGAAAGTGCAATTTTGTCGAATGAAAACAAAAGTTGTAGCCTGTGACGAAGTCGAAGGCTGCAATTGTTCGAGTTCGACACAAAAACTTTCGGCAAACTATTTCTTTTTACTGCTGCAACAAATGGAGACGAATTTTCATAATTCTCTCGCATATACTGTGAAAATCACTTTGTTACTACGGAAACAATGTTCCGTAGGAACGAACAATTTTAGGTTTTCTGGGTGACATTTAAAAAAAAGTGTTACAAAGTATTTTGTCGCACACTTTGGTACTTTGTCGCACACGTGCTGCAAACAATTGCTTTCAACATGAAAATTAATGTGGAAAGTTCAAAAGCAGAAGAAAAAATATTTTTCGTAATGCTGAAATGTTATTTCATTATATCGGCACTGTTTCCATGACTATTAAGCTATCCATAACACCCTAGGCCGTTAAAATGTAACAGTCTTGGCCGTTATTTCTTAATGAGAAAATCCGATATGCATATCGGATTTTCTTTTCAAAAAGGTAAACACTTTTCCGTACCCAGAGATGTCAATATTTTCTTGCAGTTTCAAGCACGTTTTCAGTATTGAAATTTTTGTCCACAAATTATTTGGCGGAAAGTTTTTTGACAGTCCTGAGTAAAACGTCATCGTTAACGGCTTCTATTTTTTTTTTGCTCTCGCCAGATTATAAAATCTTCATATTCTCAATGTTTCAAAGGGAGGTGCCGGATCACGAAAAGGGGCTTAAGTTGCATCGGGCACGTCTAACGCCAAATAAAGGTAAGATCGGAGTAAAATATTATGGTAAAGACACCACCACCCGCCTGTGTTCTCTTACAGTAGCATCGGCTCCGGCCCGAAAAGTATTCGGTCGGAGCCTAGCCGGGCCAGCTTAAGATACATTTCCTTAGAAGCGGCCGCCTCATGCGTCAGCCGTAATGCAGCCAACGCATGTTAGGAAATGGCGTCATTAGAAAACATCATTAGAAAACATGGAGAGCAGTGCTTGGCGGCGGCCGCATTACGACGCATACGGCGGCCGCGTCTAAGGAAATGTACTTTTATCCGCCTCTTCCATGTACCCATCTGAGTTCCACGTCATTTTTCTTAGACAGACTCTCCAATGGTAGGTGGCACTCCCAGACTAGACCTAAGGAGACCTTATATCCCCTCAGGGCCTGTAGTGCTGTCCTGATGCGTTTGTCACAGACTTCTGAGTCTGCGGCTTTTATAGCTCCGTGTATTACCCCCAGAAGTTCCGACTGGAACACAGTAGGGTATATACCGATGGCTATAACGTCACGCAGGTTGAGCTCTTTGGAATAAATTCCGGCGCCTGTACCTCGTCGTTTTGGAACCGTCCGTAAAGAATTTATATCTAGTTCTCCGTTTCATTTGGTTCAATTGTAACAACGCGTTAGTGGTTAGTGTCTTGTGAAATTAATTTTCACTGGGATGGGTCTACCTTCGCACCCAGTAGATGCATCCTTTTGAGGTCATCGCCTAGGACAAGGGTATGGCTAACCGCCTAACCCTCGCATTCCAGATGTCTGAGAGCCGAGCACAGGGCCACCTCCTCTATGTACAAATCGAGAGACAGCAGGCAGGAATAGATTTCATCGACTCAGTCACAACAAGACAAATCAGAGTCTTTGTATGTGACTGATATGACCAATTTCATTCGTATTCTTTTTGTTCTCGAAGGAAGTAAGTAATTCTTGAGTTACCGCAACCGCTTCATCGATAAATTTCTAGTGATGGGCACAATCGAATGAATTCATTCGAATAATTCGATAGTTAAAATCTCTCGGTATCTTCGATAGTTTACGAAAATAGTATTCGATAAAAGATAGTATTCGTTAAAAAATAGTATTATGTATTTTTTTATTCGTATTTTTTTATTTGTAAATATTGAACAGTATTTTGTATTTAGACTTGACTAGATTTTTTACTGAGTATTATTTTATTTTATCTTATTTTCGTAATCTCTCGAAATGAATCGACTGTTTTTGACAAGTGACAGCTATTAATATTTGAAATTTTTCATTCAAAGTAGGCGACTTAATAATAAATTTGTAATAATAAATATGTCGGAAAGTTGTGTTACTTATATTCGAATAAATCACTCGATTGTAAAACAATAAAATCTTTCGACTGTAAAATCATTCGATAGTAAAATCATTCGATGGTAAAATCATTCGATAGTAAAATCATTCGATAATAAAATCATTTTATAGTAGAATCATTCTATAGTAAAAATCATTATTCGATAGTAATATCATTCGATAGTAAAAATTAGTGCTGGCAAGATCCGTTGATTTTTGATATCCGGATCCTAAACTGTCCGTGTCCGGTGATAAGTCCGAAACGGCAATAAAACCGAGTTTTGAATTCAAGTAAATATGCGAGAAACGCGATCATCGAAACTAAGAAGAATTAAGTCTACGAAAGTAAAATACGTAAAAGTAAAGTTTGAATAAGAAGAAATAAGTACGGGAAATATTCGTGATAAAGTTAACTAAAATAAACGATAAAGAAAACGGGAGTTAAAGTTGAAATAAATAATCGTAAAGTGTAACTAATCCGTAAAGAAAATGGCATCAAAATTAATAAGGAATAAATAAATATCTACGACGCTCAAACGCGCCGTTTCAACAGTTTGATATTCGATCGTCGAAGACGAGAATTACGCCCGCGAGCCGAAGAAATCAACGAAGAATGTAGTGACGCGAGTCCGAGCGTGAGTGGCGTACAACGAAAATACCGATAAGGATTACAGTGTTCGATAGGACAGGATTAAAGTAGTAAATACCGAACTGACTAATTTGACGAGTACGCGAAGATCGGGTTTAGAGCGCGAAAGTTAATCTAATTGTATGTAAATTGATGCAAAGTGTCATGAAGGCTGATGTAACATTAATTTTGATCTATGAAAATATAAAAACAAAAGTCCATTCGAGCAATTTGAAGTAATTTAGCTCACGAATTCATATGAGGGTCATTCTAAAAAAAAATATCGTCAAAGCAGGGAAAGTTAGAAAATCTCTATCAATGTGTGAAACTATAGTTCAGGGATCGGCAACCTATGACCCGCGGGTCACCGAGTGACCCATTTCATTTCAAGTGACCCACTTGAGTTCCGAAAATAAAGTATAATACATAAAAATGAAAATACCACTGTCCTGAAACGTCTTCTTAATTTGGTTTTGGTTGATTTTGACACGCAGCCAAAAAAGGTTGCCGACGTCTGCTCTAGATCATCACGTATTAATCAGATCCTCGCTAAAAGCGTTAAACTATATCTTTGTTTAGTGAAGTTTATTACCATTATTATTCTAGAGTAGAGAGATGTAAATTTTGTAATTGTTTTACTTAATCTTGTTGTAATTAAATTTTGTTATATTTAAACCTGGTTTAAATTACGACCCTACTCGTTTTCAGGTTAATTTGTGTAATTCAAGTAAAGGGTTGTTTGACTAACTGAATTGACCTGCTGTGTTGTGGTGGCAGCGTATATAAAAAATAAATATTCGACACAGAGGGTTGGTTCAAGGGTGTTAGCAGTTTTATTGAAATTTCGAAGTAAAATAACATAAGATCGCACTGGTATGTACGATTGGGTTTTCTTAGTCTCTGTACGTCCGCACGACCAACGCTATCGTCAAAATCTCACATTCAACCAAATGGGCAAATTTCGATGTTTTCATAGGAAATTTCGATAACCATAAGAGATACAGAAAAATTACCCTACCATCTTCGATCGCTTTTTTGGAGGAAAATTCAATGCTGAAAACCAAAGTTGGCTATCGTCTTTTGTTTTCGAGTTATGGGCAAAAATTCGATTTTTTTCAATTTTAATAAATTGGCTATATCTTGCTTATTTGCAAAAATGAAGAAAAATAATGTCTACGTTCTTAAGGCACTTTTTTGATAAGAATGCAGCGGCGTTGTTAGTTTTTTGAAAAAGTTCTTCAAACTCGAGTTGTGACATAAAGTTGTAATTTTTTTATATAGAACTCATAGTTGGCTGTGGCTTAACTAAAAAGAGAATTTTATTCCCTTTTCAACAATATATAACATGTATGGTCAATTGTTAATTTACATACAGATTTTTCAAAAATTCATACCTTTCAAGGTCACATGTTCATTTTTGCGTAGTAGGTGAATGAAATTTGATATATTACAATGTTTTATTCAGAGTAATAATAATTCTGAAGCTGCAAGTCAAACATAAACGCCAATTTCTTTCTTTAGGCACACATTATAGACATTTTTCCCTTGCTTCCCACTCACCACTCCAAAGCTCGAAGAACTTATCTGAACTGACAGGGAGGGGTTTTGTTACGGCCACGACCGTCCTACAGATGTTAAAGCCTATTCCAGCATACGCTGCAAGGATTAGAGAAACGTGGAAAACCTAATTAGAATAATAGTTGGTCGGAAGGCCAATTCAAAGTCACAAACATTGAAAATTTATATCTGTGATACCTGTAGGGCCGGCCCTAGGCGGTAGGCAACTGCCTACGGCGGCAAAATTCAGGAGCGGCAAAACCGCAAAAAAAAATAAACACAACCCTCAAAATATATTTCCATTAGTTGAATCTAGAAAGTAAATTTGTAGTAAAATCAAATACAACAGGAATAGATAGGCTTCTTGGTTTCATATGTAAATTGTGAGATGCGCCGGCGCATCGTATAGATTCCATAACCTTTATTAAGTATTTATGAGAATGCCGAAATAGATAATATGATTCGAGATTAAGCCAGCGGTTTATTAACCACAATAAAACAATTGAAGCTTTCATGTTCGATCGTCATTTGGTATAAAAGTTTGAATCATATTAATCCGATAAGTGAGCTACTTTAATCCAAAGATTTTGATTTATCCCAAGCCACTGATTTATTAAATATCTCATTAATTTTTTTAAAGAATTAAGTTCGGATGACTCCCTTGACAACATTATCTTAGAAGCTGAAAATTTAGCCAGCCAAATTACAAACGAAATGAATTTTTCATATGAAGGTTTAGACGAACCAATACAAGATCCAAAACAAAAATATAAAATAGATTTTTTTTTTACTGTAGATCGGGCGATCAATGCATTGGAGATGAGATTCAACATTCAACCTACTGAATAGTCATAACGATTCTTTTGATTTTTTATATGATGTTCACGAGCTAAATGAATTACAAAATGACAGATGGTGATTCCTCCCATCTTAATGCTTTAGACTGGCTGACGAAATAGGCCTTGTTCCTTCACTTTTAACAAAGAAAGAAGGTCACTTGACGTTCTTAAATTCATTACTTCCATTAAAACTGTCCATAACTGTTGCTACCGGTGAAAGATCCTTTTCTAAATTAAAAATAATAATAAATTGTTTAAGAACCATGTCTACTCAAAATCGTCTTAATGGGTTAGCAATATTGGCCATTGAACATGAATTGAGTAATAAATTATATCTCAAAGAAGTTATCCGCGAGTTTGCAGAAAATAAACTTCGAAAGAGATTGTTTTAATTTAGGTTTAGGCTTCGTATATTATTTAACTTGTTTTGTTTATTGTTTTAAAAGTTTACTTAAATTATATCCGAAAATAGTAGGTAATAGTTTTAGTTTGTAAGTTCACTGTTGTAAATGTAAATGTTGTTGTTCAGTAAAACAATTTTCCGTAAATCTGTATTAGTATTATTGTCTTAATTCAATTATATGCCATTTTCCAGGGCCGGCCCTGGATACCTATAAGTTTACAATGTCCGCCACTAAAACTTGAACCCAGGACGGTGAGGTTACTAGCCTATTCACTAATCCACTAGACCAGCAATCCCATAATATAACCCCATTTAAAAATACTAATAATAATATGAACGAACTAAGAGAAAATTATTATATAAGTGCGTTAATTCTATATCGTCGATTCGGAGTGTTTCAAAACGATGTCAATTGTGTGTTGCGAATGACGGACGTCAATTTGAATATTCAATATAAGTCTGACCTTGAAAAGTAAGAATTTTTGAAAAATCTATGAAAATTAAAAATTGGCAATACATGTTATATATTGTTGAAAAGGGAAGAAATTATCTTTTTATTTAAGCCATAGCCAAAACTATGAGTTTCATATAAAAATTACAACTTTATGTTACAACTCGAATTTGGTTTTCACCATTGAATTTTTCTCCAAAAAAGCGATCGAGGATGGTAGGGTACTTTTTTGTATCTCTCATGGTTATCGAAATTCCCTATTAAAACATCGAAATTTGCCACCCTGTACTTTGAGAGGGAAAATTCGTCGTACGGGTTAGGTGTAGGGAAAGTAATAAGAACGTAGGATTTTAAACCAACACCAGAGAGAGTGGCGATTCTTACAGTAGGATCCAGATTCGATATCCGGATACTAGAACCGATTCCCAGGATCCCGATCCGGATACAAATCTAGTTATACATTGGTAATGATAATATTTATGCAAAATAAAGGTATTTTTTAAGAGTCGTTTAAGATTTTAACAAAACGACGCGTAAAAAGACATGTAAGAAGAAGAATTTTGTATGTATTGCATACACAGTTGTTTGCAATTGTAGTAAAAATCATTCGATTACTAACAATTCGATAGTTAAAATCATTCCATTGTGGCCATCACTATAAATTTCATAAACATATTAACATATTAAAAACATTTTTATTATTTTTGTAAACAAACGTTGCTACACAACCAAATCACACTACTACTTACCAAAGCTTGTTATTTCATCTTTTAGTATTACAAAAACAAGATAACAACATACGGCCGATATGCATATAACAAACTCGGATAATTTATAGCCTCGACCATAACATTTATCGTTTGTTATATCAATCATATCGACCAAATACCTTTATATACTAGTTCATGTTATCAATTAGACATGACCAGGATAGATCTAACTTGTTGTGTAACATTGTCTAACTAAAGAAATATAAATGTATAAAATTACAAATTTTATAAACAAATATATTTAATTAAATTAAACAACAATAGATATGTAATACATGTGCATGTTTTTATAGTTGCAAGAACTAAAATCTATCAGAAAAATAATTTTACTTCACAAATTCGAAAATTGTATTGATAATATATTTGCTGGTTGCTGTCGATAATAATGTTTAATTCAATCAAAAAGTGTAGAATTTAGGTGTGTTATTGCTCCAGACATCAAAAATTGAATACACATTAAGAATTTAGTAACGCAACCATTTTCTTTATTGACAACAAACATTGCTCCTTTTCAGGATGCTTTCATTAAAAAATATATCTATGTATACGTATGTCACTAAGAAGAAACAAAAATAAAATCTTTTTCAGATACACGTTTCAAGTAATGATATATCTGAAGATATGTGCACCTTATTGTCATTGTAATACATTACAAAACAATGCAGAACATATTTGGAAATTTTCAATATGCCTTTGAAACCGTGTTGAAAAAGTTACACTTGAAAAATATTTTGAATAAAATGATGTATAATGTATTTTATAATCAAAATTACCATTGTAGCTTATATATAACATAGAAATTAATGAGGTAAAAATGGTCTAGAATTGTTTTAAATGAATAAAATGTTGCCATTAAAACAACTCTTGTTAAAAGCTTAGAAATAAATCATGTCGTCAAGTAACAATTAAAAGTATACCAAGCTGAAGTGTTCAGTTTATATTGTCCACCGCTAATGGTAATTCTTCAGCTTCTGTTGCCGTTTCTGTCGGCTGTACTTGTTCTGTAGTTGGGTGATCCTGACATGGCTGATTTACAGCTTTTGCTGATGTCGATGGCCATTTATCAATATCTTCTTTAACACACGAGGGACATTCAAAATGAACGCAGTGAAACACCTAAAACAAATCTAATTTTATTTAAATATTGTTTTAACTTTATGAATAGTAACAAGTAAAAAGTATTCGTTTTATTTTTGAACAGTAAAGAGGTGCTTGCTTGGAACGCTCTCTTATCACAAGTAAACGAGCTAAGGATATTATATTGTGTAGAAGGTCGTTTAAGTTATTGCGAGACAAAAATATATGAATTATTAACTCAATAAAATAAAATAAAAGGATGGCTTTACCCAGACAATATTCCAACCGCAGCTGGATGCTGTCGATTGTACTTTCCAAAGCAATTTTTTGTTAATCGATGACAACCTATAAAAAACTTTAATTTTTCTATCCATATCTCGATCGACAATATCTTTATTAAGTACAGATTTATTTTTATTTTTTAATAGTTCTTCCTTTTTTGCCCATGTTTTGAACTTAACTAAAATACTGCCTGGTTTATTCACTGTATCGGTGTTTCTATTTTGAGGACGAGTCTTGCAGCTCACAAAAGCTCAATTTCATTCTTCATTACACAATTACCAGATTTGCAAGAAGTCATAAACAAAGACTCCACCAACATGTGAACCTTGAGGTTATCCAGCTCCTCGACAACACTATTTGATGCCTTTTGAGTTAGTTAAGTGATAATGCTAACGAAAAGCAGAGCATAGTGCAAGTCGTGTGCACATTAAATTTAAGTGTAAATAACTCACTAAAACTCACGGAACACTAATGAGTAAGACCTTAGTATTAAGACATTCAACCGTTGTAAAACAAGTTTGCACAAAATTACTCATTGATCAGTAATGGTCAGATTGTAATATTAATAAATGACCCATATGGTATATTTTGTTAAAAAAATAAAAATTAACAGTAAGAAAATTACCTCATTAGCTGTATTGTGTGTACCAACTATTCTAATAAAAACAACTGGCCTTGGAGTAAAACGTATAACCTGCCATGACTTGCAGCTCTCTCTGGTACGATCAACCAAAACTTCCCAATCCCATATATTCACTGATGATTCTATATAATAACTGTAACTGCGATCGTCACAGTCCCAAAGCAAAAGTCTCAAACTTGATATTATGTATGGTTGTCCTAAAAAATATATCTCACAATATACAGGGTCATTCACGAAAGTGGTTCGTTAGAACTTTTCCGTGTTCCAAAAATATGTCAACTCTAATAATTTGGAATTATAAGCTATACCAACTGATCTCTTATTCTGAACGATTGGCGCTCTCGTATCACTTCCGGTTATACCGGAAGTGCATACCAACTTTGTTATTTTAAATGGAATTCTACTCATAATTCTACACCAAAACTTATAAGGCGTTTTGGAGTTTTTTGTTGTTTTAAATAAATTTTACCAATTGCAGTGGTATATTGAAAATTCTGTATTTCCGGAAGTACTGCACTTGAAATCTTCATTTTTGGCGTTTTGCTAGTTGATACCATGGGCAACGGAATGGAGATGTTAAAGTTACCAGGAAATATACAGGGCCACTCAAAATTTGCGTTAAGTTCCAATAACTTCAAATCAGTAAAAATCAATTTTTTTAAATGGAACCGCCTGTATATTACTCCATTTTTAAATGAGCTTAGTAATTCTACATCGATTGTTATAAGGCATACAACCCATTTTTTCTAATAGTTTTTGAGTTATAAGCAGTTTTCTAAATAATTCCCCTAAGAATGCCGTTTATCACTTGTTTAGTAATTTTAGACAGCATTGGATGTCATTATAATTAAGTGTTATGAATGTCTAATTTGACTTGTCCTTTGTTTGACATTAGTACAAAGACATAATGGCTGGTGTAGTAAATAATTACACAAATAACGATATTTTAAATTTATTTTACATAGGTACATGGA
>JAFFZR010018013.1:0-11557 GCA_018397195.1 Lethrus apterus | reverse complement strand
AAACAATTGCCAGTCGCATTTTCGAACTGCTTGCTTTGATACTCATTTACTTATTTTATATTAAAATTTGGCCTTTCATCTTACGGTTGTACTATTAGAAGAGTATTCTATGTAAAATTTAACTTTTTATCAATTAAAATATACAGGATGCGACTCGCAACTATTTTTTTTTTTTTTGAGAACGCCATTGTAATCAGTAGAAAAAACTACACATTTTTGATGTATTGACCAACACTGTAGCTTCTCTAATAACGAAGTTATCACATGTGCGGTGACCTGTATTAATGTCGTCGTAGCTCTTTTGTTTTTCATTTCTGGGATATAGTAGTATAAGAAGATTTTGTGCAAAATTTCATTTTCTAACGACTGCTACATAAATATACAGGATGTTCCATTTAAAAAAATCTAATTATCTGAGTTGGCTCTGAAATGTGATGCGCAATTGTTTTTTTGTGTGAAGCATTGTAATCAGCGGAAAAATCACTGTATCTTTGCTAATTTAACCGACTCTGTAGCTCCAAAAATAACGAAGATAGCAATAGTGCGCAGATAACTTTGAACAGCCTGTATATTAAGTGAGTATCTGCACACATAGTGAAATGGCAGAAAATGAAAGAATGAGAAAAAAAGGAAAATAACCGTTTGAATTGCGGCTACATAAACGACTTTTTGAAAAGTAATCGAATTTAATTTATTAAAAAATAATTTGTTAATTATCGTAACTAAGTAATAATTTCAATTATAATATGTTGCTTTCAATAGCTGACAGTTTAACCTAAATATAAATTAAATTTCTATGAAACACGGGGTTTTCCAAACCTACGTGTTAAACAAATCACATTTAAATTGAATTATTTGTTTTAATTATATATAACATAAAAACTTACAAAAATGTGAGAATTGAAAAAGGGTTTGCTCTAGCTCTTGGATTTTCTTCTTTCTTTGGTCTGTCTTCGTAATCCATTGTTGAAATTCTTTAATTGTTGAAATATAAATTATACACTTTCAAACACACTCGTCAAATAACGGATTGTGCATTAAAACGTTCACGAAATGAGAACGCACAGACGTTACAAAATTAGGACACGAACTAAATGAATTGCCGATGTGCTGAACTTCTAAATACGACATCCATGGAGATAGTGATCGTTGCTGTGTTCATTTCTGGTACTTGGCGTTCAACAATCCAACGAGTAAAATTGTATTTGTCTAGTTCCTACTAATCGATATGAAAGTATTACTGGGAAAATTATTAAAAGAGTATTACAATAACCTAGACAAATATTCCACAGTTCTGCGATATTTACCACCTACTACGTTTTTAAACAGATAAAAATAAATGTTTAAATATTTCACGTTCTTTATGTAAAGAAATGGTCAGCACTTTTGATTGTATAACGCTTTTTCTAGAAATTATTAAAGGTTAATTTTAAAAAAATTGGTCAATGTGTGAATTTCACTTTTTTTAAAATTATTATTCCCTGTGGCTTCCTTGAAAGAACAAATCCAAAGATTTGATGCATTGATTTATTCGCCAGCTTGATGCTTACAGCAACCTAGGTATAGGTAGTTCTCTAGCCATTGGCGAGACTACCTGGTGAAAAGGGTCACTTGAACCTTTTTATATGGAGTAGTGGCTTCTGTTATACATAAGGTTGTATTTATATAGATTGTAGATGTGACCTTGGTGCACCTCGACGTCTATTTCATCATCACATCATTCACAGTTACGATTCGGAAAACACTCTGTAGATGCGCTAAATATAAAAGCATAAAAAAAAATAAAATTATTTTTTCAATAAAAATAAACACAAAAATCTATGAAATGTGTGTAAATGCTGTAACATCGTCTGATAAAGTTATGCACGTCAGTAAATATTTGTTTGTGTTGTTATTAGCAACTTGCACTGCTATTGTTTAAATATTGTTTCTTAAACAATTTTTTATTTCATGAGTGTTTTTGTCGCAGTATTTTACAAAAATTAATTGTCGCAATGACCCAGTTTTAATTAAATGATAAACGTGCTTACCTAATGCTTGACACTCTTTTTAAACATTACATACATTTTTCGATTTCTAACTGATGATTTTAAACTACATAAATTTAATGTTCAAGATCGGCGTTATATAACACATTCAAAATATATTTTTTAATGCCTCAAGAGATTAATTTTAATAATCGCAAAATTATTGATCCGACATCCAACCCAACCTAACATTATTCATAGAATCTCATTTCATAGAAATCTGCGGCCAGGTAGATGTTTATCAGTGCAGTGGCATTTTACCTGAAAGCATAGCTAGATGGGGCTTTGCGACCCGACGCTATCAATAAGCAGAGTTCGTCCATTACTTCCAAACAATTTATCAAATAAAAAGTAAAGCGTAGAGACATTGTGTATTACCAAGGGTCTTACTTATCTACGGAGTTTCACTTTATAGGACTTGGACCAGTTGCTTGATACGCCACTGTGTCGGTGATACAATAATGGATAAGCGGCACGAAAACGATTAACAAATATTTTAAAAATAAAATTATCTTAATTTGATGAAGAGGATACTTGTAGAAATTTAAATTAAAAAATAATAAAATTCGAAGGTTCCAAATTAATTTTTATTGTTTATTTTGACCGTCTATTTTTTTTTCGTTTCTTTACTTTTCAATTTTTATGTATATTTGTTTGTCTGTATTTATTCTTGTTCATCAAAATTGTAAGAATTTGATTATCTTATATTGTTAAAAAGGTAATAACGCTGCGCAATCTATGGAGTGATAGCTGAATGTTCTTCTCAAGGTTTACAGGCTTCAGTTTATGTCGAATTGCCGCGTCACTTCGATTTGTATCCCTACTATGTAATTTATATCATGGTCATTATTTAAAACTTCATTGCTTATAAATGTGTCCAATTAAATGAAAAAACAACTGTTTTGAATAAAGGTTTCGCAAAAAAATATTTTAGGGGAAAATATCGACGTCCCAAAGTCGGAGGTTCTATTATTTAATACTATTCCTGAAAATTTTGAATTTTAATTTGACATTTTTTTGTTTTGCAATTTTTTTCCATTAGCTTTAGTCTCGATATTTTTCATTTCATTTTACAAGCGATTTTTCTGTAAGAATCTGTTTCAGGGCCAGTAGACTATTTGGATTAAATTCATTTTTTTTAAAGACAAGTTTTTTTAATTTTTAATTAAAAATTACATAACACTTTTCTCATCATATTCATAAAAAATATATATAAATAGTTTTAAGTACAATTTAATTACAGACTAAACCTTCATGCAACATCATCTTGTAAAACATCGTATCGACACTTTTGATCAATGTTTTTGGATCGTCGTATTCTATTATGGATCCGTCGGCCACAACCATGACCTTATCGTATGATAAAGCAGAACCTAATCGATGAACTATGGTCAAAACCGTGCACTTTGAAAATTTGATATTTATCACATTTTCAATAATTTCGATCGTGTCGTTGTCCATTTCCGACGTCGCCTCGTCCAAAATCAAAATTTTCGTATTGCGCAATAGCGCGCGAGCCAAACATATCAATTGTCTTTGACCCGAGCTCATATTCGATCCTTCCCCCTGTACAGTCGAGTACAAATCGCTTTGTAATTTCGTCGTGAATTTCTGTATATTGACCTCGTTTAGAACTTTCCACAGGTCGGAATCGCTGTAATTGCCGTACGGATCCAAATTGGTTTTTAACGTGCCCGAAAATAAAATCGGATCTTGCGGTATGATGGATATTTTCGAACGTAAATTATCCAATTTGACGGCGCTCGTGTCGCAACCGTCTATTGCGATTCGTCCCGATTCCAAATCGTACAAACGATACAATGTGGATATCAACGACGATTTTCCAGCACCGGTACGACCAATTATGCATATTTTTTCTTCTGGATTCATTGTGAACGTCACGTTTTTCAAAACCAATTGATTGGTCCTCGGATAACGTAAATTGACGTTTTCGTACGAAATTTTTCCATCTTTTGGCCAATCTTTCAAATCTTTTCCAGTGTTTTGTTCCGATTCGGCGTCGGCGTATTCCAAAATTCGTTCGACCGAAGTCATTTGATTTTCCAATTCGGCCCATTGTCTAATGGTCCACTGTAAAAATTGGATCAATCCGAAGGCGTTCATTATTGCCAAACCAACGGTACCGGTACTTGGATCTGTAAAAATGTATTACAATTCGTATTGTTTGCATTCTGTGAACGTACCATTTAATATCAGTAAACAGCAAAGTATTATTGAAGAAATGTAAAAAGAGCATAAGATATCGATCAAGAATCCAAGCGAACGGTTGGTTGTGATGTACATGTAATCGGCTGATGTGTGCAGATCTTGACATTTATCAAATTTATTTTTTAATGCCGTTTGGACTCCGCTTGTTCTGATCGTGTTTAGTCCTTCTAAGGATGTTTTTAAGTGTCCAATTACTGGACTTCTTGCTGGAAATAATCAAATTGGTTACAAAATAATTTTGTAAAATATGGAGATTTACATTCTCAAATTTATTTATTTTTAAATCTTTTATGAAAATGTAACGATATTTCTTAAAAATTTGAGAGAAGCTTTCAAAATGTAACGATATTTCTTAAAAATTTGAGAGAAGCTTTCATAATTTCGTAATTATAAACCCATACTTACTAATTCCATCTAGGCGTTTCAAACTTCTACAAGCTGGTAAATAGAAATATCTTACCAAATAAGAAACAATTCCAAACAAACAAGATAAAATTAAAAAAACGAAATTTTCTTTCCCCATAATGAACAAAATTCCAACAAACATGAAGAAATTCTAAAACAAAGCACAAAATGATTCACTAAACGATCCAAAGTTTCCAAATACCTGAAATAAAAGTTGCAAAATGTTAGGTATAATTTCGTCGACTGTGGCGAAATCTTTAGAAAATCTGTTCAATATGTTGCCGAGTAGTTTCTCGTCAAAGAAGTGCATGCGTGCTTTGATGACTTTCGTCATTGTGAGTTGATGCAATCTTTTGGATACTTTTGTGGTTAAACCGATGAGGAATATATATTTTGCTATAAAAGTTAAAGCTATTCCACCGAGCAAACAGAAGTATATTTTTGGTATTTTTGATCTATCGTGTAACATTTTTGTTATGTACTCGGTATTTGTCGTGTTTGTGCGTTGATTGTTGGCATATTTTCCTTCCAAGTTAACCCTAAAATTGGTTACACCATGAAATATTTTAATATACAGACAGGTTTAACCAAAAGTTACTATTGTGTTACAAATTTAGTTACCAGAAGCGCCAAAAATAATGCAATTCGTTTTAAATATCAAAATTTCAAGAAAATGAACAAAAAATTGTTGCGGGTCACGTGCCTTAATATGAAAAAAAATTTCTTTTATTCGTAGATACATAGTGACTTTTGAATTATAAAAAACTTACCAATATTTTATAAAAAACTCAAATCCAACCATTCCAATTTGCGCCAAGGTATACATCAGTAACAACAAACCCAAACACCAATAACTTCCCAATTTGAAATACGTTTTGTATACGGAAAAATTCACCTTTCCTTGTTGTTTCGTTTCATAGTACATATTAGTTTCATTGTCGCGTATCTCTTGCGCCAGTAACTTTGTACTTTCGTCCGATTTAGCGTGGTTTTCCATATCACCGGGTTCATCGCCTGTTACTTGAAAGTACTGAGGAAATGTTACGTGTTCAAAGCTCAATTTCCTCACGTTTTTCTCCAATCTGTCGAACGTGTCTACGTTTTCAATGGTTCCGTTTTGAATGACCAATAAGGAGTCGGCACCTTTGAGATATTCGTAATTGTTCGTTGTTAAAACGACCAATTTATCGGCAAGAAAATTTTTTATGCAATTATAAAAGACGTATTGGCTGACATCAACATCCAAGGAAGACAACGAATTATCTAATAAATATATATCGGCTTCGCTGTACACAGCCCTGGCTAAATTTATCCGTCCTTGTTGGCCTTTACTCAAACAAATTCCATTATCGTTGATGATCGTATCGTCACCGTTGGGAAAGTTTTCCAAGTCTTTTTTCAACGCACATATTTTAAGGATTTTTTCGTATCTATTTCTATCATATGATTTTCCGAACAGTATGTTTTGTTTGATCGTCCCGGGAAAAAGCCACGGTTCTTGCGAAGCGTAAGATATATTTCCTTTAATTTTCACCTGGCCGTCCATGGATGCGTGATCGCCCAAAATTAATTTTAAAAATTGCGATTTTCCCGAACCGACCGGACCAATTAGTCCTATTAACGATCTTCCCAAATCAAGATTTACATCTTGGAACAAAATCTTCGAATTCAATTCAACGGATAGACCTTTCATTTCGATAGTTGGTTCGTTTGATATACATAAATTTTGAATGGGGGTGGCTTCGCGCGTCAAAAGGAAACTTTGTATCCTTATTAATGAAGATCGAATTTCCGCCACGGAAAAAATTACCGTTGGTATGTCGGTTGCAACCACGGATCTCATCGTCAAATAATTTGAGACTATGAAATACATTTTTGCAGGTATTACGTTGTCGTTTAACATCGTGTAAGTCAGTATGCATACGAAAGAGGACAATTTTATTCCGATATCTCCGATAAATAACAAAACTGTCTTCAAGTAGAATACAGTTTTTAATTTTTTTATTTCACTCCTAAAAAACAAGGATTTTACACTTTTATACAAAGTTGAAAAACTTACTTCCTGCATTCATTTATCAAATCAATAAAATATCTTTCCCATGTGTACATCTTTACAATTTTAATTGACTTCAAAATCTCTTGAATAATTCTCAATCTTTTATCTGTCCTCATGGCGGTTTGCAATCTTTTCCTAGTCGCTATCCTACTTAACCATACTGTTGATATTATATATAATGTATGCTCAAGATAACGTGCAACTTACATTGAACGGGAATGAACAGCAACAACATACTAACTCCCAACACCGCCGACACGCCCACGTGAACGTACATCACATACGTTATTAACAATATGTGCACCACACCGACCCATGCTTCATGTATCGATATCACGAACGTTTCGAATTCGCGCACGTCTTTCGAGATCATCGTCACGATTTTTCCAGTCGAAATCTCTTCCAACGAAAACGAACTCAAAGTAAGGCATTTTCGGTAAATTAGGGAGCAAATCGATATCCTCATCTGCAGAGCCAGCTGTTGCAGGCACAACATGTACGTGTGACTGTAAACTGTGGAGATAAAAACGCAAGCCACTATGACTGAAAAGTGATGGAAGGCTTGTTCTAAGGTGATTTTGGGATCGCCGGGTTTTTGTCTGAAGTAACGTAGTAACGCCATCATGGCCAACGGACGGATAAGTCTGTAAAAAGTCGTTTTAATTAAAATGAATATGAAAATATTGGTGAATATGTGCAGAAGTCGTTAGTAAAAGATCTGAGAAACAATCATGTTGAGAAATGAAGTGAGGAAGAAAGTAATTTGCAAAGGGGTGAAAAAATCAAAGTTAATTTCCTTGGAATGGATTGGAAATTAATAGTATTATTTTTTTTATAATTACAAAGTACTTACGTGGTAGGAGTTTTGAACACAAGTTGTGTGATCCCATAGAGAAAGTATTTTTTTCCAAACGTCCTGTATAAGGTACGAAATAAAGATGGCTGTTTTCTTTGAAGTTCTTTGGTCCATTCGGTCTCCAATCGATTGCCCAATTTAATCGACTTATAGGATCCCAACGTTTCGTATATGTCATCTTCAGTTAGTTCTTTTCTAAATCCTCTGAAGACCAGCTTGTACGTAAAGCTGAAAAAATTAAACTATTTACATATTAAAATATTATTTATTATCATATATCGAAGACCTTGAAGTATGGCATGCTTTTGAAGAAATTTTATGGACTTTCAGCACATAGCATTTTTGAAGAGGGGGAAATTCATTCCTTTAATAAATATAAAAAATTCTGTATTGTGTTCTAATAACCAAACTGCAAAGACATATTATCTGTATCTGCAATATATTTTTTTAAATTTCAAACCCAAGCCTCTTGGGTTGGCCTCTCTGAAGTCACAGGGAAAAAATACAATTGATACTGGGAGCAGACGACTTAAACATTGTTCCGGCTAATTTTTAATGAAAGAATGAATTTATTGTACATTTTAAACAACCTTGAGGATCATCTATTTTAACATCAATATTTTAGATATCGATTCCAGTTGTTCTCAAACAGTGGAAGCCATTTCTAAAAAGTTAAATGTTGATCAGTCGACATTTTTTGTACGGTTATCTTTTCGTATCTTTTAAATACTTACATATTACGAAAGTCATAAGTGGGGATTTCACTAATCATTACGTTATCTATGGTAGTAGATAATCAGGTGTAATAAACGGGGATTTTTACTAGGCAACTAGATACATTTCAGATTTCTTATACATAGACGATTGCTTCTCTTAAGAAAAGTGATTTCGATCGGTTTTTCATCCTTAAATATCTGAATGCATTAATAGGATTTCTTTAAATAAAACGAATCCTGAATCGAGAATCCTAGATAATGAAAATTAAGTTATACGATATTTTTATTTTGTTACAAGTTTATGATTTTTTAAAGGAAAGTTATAATTTGAAAAAATTATGTCCTCAAATTGGAAGCCAATATTTTAAATAATTTTTTTCCAAACAATTGCGTAAAGAACATAGATTTAAATCCATAATTTAGGTCAGAAATAATTTTTAATACAAGGTCGGCTGTAGATTATTTTACATTATGATTTGAGTGGCATTTGAACTTGATTTCGGTCGACCACACGCACTTACGTACTTCAAGTAGTTTGTGATACAAAAATAGACCAGAAATTACCGACTGAATACACACAACATAATTACGATTGTTTTGTACATGATAATAGGTATTGTATAACTGATTTGTCAACAGCATAGAAAGAATGTGCACATTTATCTGATCGAAGACGATTCGCCATTTAAATCATTTTCTACGCAAAATAAATATTCTAAGACTGAATTTTTTTAATGCAACCCTGTTTGACATTACAGTAAAAGTTTGTAAAATTCGTAATATTCATGTAAGATTGTCATTGTATGATTGTAAGATTTTTTTTCGTTCACTACTTTTTGAAATGTTATTTTATCTTACAATTTTTGATTTATATTGACATTTTATTGGTTTTTTTTTTGTATTAATAAAATAGAAATATTTTCAAAAACACTGTTTTTCAAAAGTTCGCCTTCCACTGCAAATAGCTTGATAAATTCAGGACAGCCATGGAAACTACTGGGGAGAGGGGGGGGACGAATTTATATTTGTACGAAAAGTGGACGAGTATGAAAAGTTTCCATACCCATGATCTATTGCGCTAAATTATTATTATTATTATTATTTTAATTTATGTTTAGGAACCATATGAATGATGTTGTTTTTAACTTGCAATAATCTCTACCTAAAAAACGATCACTGCATTTTTTATCTCATTAAAAATTGTTTATAATAAAATAACAAATAAAACAAATGTATTTGAAAACTCTTGTATTTGAATGTTATGTTAATTGTTGACCATTTAATGGAAAATTTGATAAATATTAATGTTTTTAGCAATGAAATATTTATCAGTACATTTTTTACTAATTAATAAGCAGATTGCGTACACCGTAAATATGAATATGGTGGATGTATCGGCGTGATAAAAATACAAATTAAATTATTGAAATTGTTAGCTGAGACAATATATTCTAAATTATATCCAAATTTTTCAATTATTATATTTTGAATTTCGTTTTAAATGCAATTTCGGTAACGAATTTATTTAAATAATTTCGATTTGAAAAAATTTTAAACTGACAAAATTTACTTACTAAAATGTGATTTTCGATAAAAAATTCGCGTTTTCCCTCGGATTTGTTTTTCTCCTTTTCCGATGCGAATCGTCGAACATTGTAAAAACTGATCCGGAAATCGGCGACGCAAACCAACCAGCACCACCACAAGCGCACTAAGTTTACAATTGAAAACTGGTTGTATATACGTACGCATTATCTTATCTGGCATGAATGATTGATTTTAAGGATGGATTTTACGTATGTTGTGGCAGCCGGTGCGACCAAAGCGGTTTGATATTAGTTTCGAAATCCTGTGGGTTATAATTGTTATAATTGTCATAAAGTAACAAATGTCAAACCGCCGCACCAGCCGCGATTATATGGAAATATCCGTCATTAATAATGCGTACATTTATATAAATTCATATAAATTCCGGTCTACCTGTTGAGGAAAAAATATTATGTTAAGTATAGAGGATGCTTTTAAATAACCTGCGATGTTTAAAATGTTGCGCAAATCATCTATGTACAGTCTAGGTCAGATGTAGATGTAAACTTCAAATTTCTGTTGTCAAAATTTTGAAATTTTCCTATTGTGTGTCAACCCACTGAGTTATGAAATATAAGTTAAAGGTATATAATAAGTTCAAGGTAAAAAAATATCTGATGTCAGTAAGTTTTCGTGCCATTATATACGTCAAAAATTATATTTGAAAAGCTGATTTTGCCATCAAAAAGTAAAACTACACGATACAAATTTATTGAAAAAAGTTTGTGCTACAAACTTTTTTCAATAAATTTATCTGACTGTAAGTTTCTGTCAGTTAACACCTACTTTACATACACAAAACTAGTCTAGTAACTATGGCATAACCTTATTGTGTACTGTAAATTTTACAGTATTGATATTTCAATTTTACAATATCGATATGTCAATTTTACTCATTTTGCGAAATTTCTATTTGTATAAACAACAAAATGTAACTATGACACCTGAATGCAAACGCGATCGACCGAAACTTTTTTTAAAGCGACTTTTTGTATTTAAGGTACGAACGCACTGAGCGGAACGGCACTGCAGCGGAGCGACGCGGCATGGCGCTACCAAATATTATTTATATAAAATCGTATGAGACAGAACGCACTACGCGGCGCGGCAAAATTGACCGCGCCGCCCAGTTCCGTTGCCGCGTAGTGCGTTCTGTCTCGATTTCATAAAGGTACGAACGCACTGCGCGGCACGACGCGTCCAAATATTGTTTATATGAAATCGTATGAGAGAGTTTTGCCGCGCCGCGTAGTGCGTTCTGTCTCATACGATTTCATATAAACAATATTTGGTCGCGTGGTGCCGCGTCGCTCCACTGCAGTGTAGTTCCGCTCAGTGCGTTCGTACCTTCAATTGCTTTAAATTATCGGCTCAATCGACAGACACCGATAAAATATTGAACAAACCGCGGATGTAATGAATGTCATACAGCCTTAGATGTATTTAAGTTTTCAAACTGACATCCGCGGCTGTTACATATACAATGTGGTGATAAAGTTTGGAACAAAATTCATAAAAGCGTTTTATAACGTTTTTAAGAAAATCGCTCGGACAGATCAATTTTTGTTTTTAAAATGCCGTCTTCTGACGTTAATTTTTTTGGAATGACGTCATTTGTTTTTGCACAATGACGTCATCATAATTTTTTTTAAATGACAATCACCACTTTTTTTTTCTGTTT
>JAFFZR010018012.1:0-10463 GCA_018397195.1 Lethrus apterus | reverse complement strand
CAATTACAACCAAGAATTTTACAGCAATTAATATTAAATTATTTTAATTGCTCGAATGCAGAATAAATAAATAATAGAAAACTGTTGCATGTAATAGAAAAAAATGTTAATTATTTTTTTTTAAAATTTATGTTTGATGTGGATATTTAAATATGGGCATAACAGTTTAATGTAAACCGTGTAAATATTCAAAAAAAAAAAGATATTTACGTCACTTTCTCCCATGAGGGGATTTACTGATTTCCTACTCTTTTGTCCTGTGGGAACTCGTATAGGGATATAATAAGGGTATTTTTTATTGACGTAAGGTCAATAGGGGTGATTATGTATTGATTAGTATGAAGAGGGTTATTAATTAAGTCGCATCGCATTTTCATGAGGGTTTGACATTTTTCGGATGGCGTACGTTGGGGTTGAACAATTGTATAATTTAAGACTACACTGCTACTCGCAGCCCGAATTGTGTCCACTTGATTTCACAATTTATGGCAATGTTTCAGACTAAATGAACTTTATATGGTCGAAATTATGAAAAAGCAAACGCAGACGACGTGTGTTATTAACAGAGCATGCTGCTTCAAGTATGATTCATTGCTGCTTTATTGCTAGGAAAACCACTTGACATCGACTAAACGGCTTAATCATATTCAAGCGGTTTCTCTTCCAGAAATATTTACATGTTTTCTTAAAATGATTAATCCCTTAACTACTAGTCAATATTTACGACTGTGAGGCTGACTATATGCAGCAGCGAATTACAAATTATTTTAGTTATGCTATTTCATTAAAACAGCAACTCACGTTCTCTAAATAAATACACATACATAATTTATAAAGTGATTTACACGTTTTTGTTAATTTGTGAAAGGTGAAAGGTGAAAGATGAAACATGAATAGTTTTAATATTTTCAATAATATACAGTCTGTCCACGGATTTGGTGCACAAGGGGAAAAACTTTTTTATTCTTCATTTTATGTAAAAAAAGTTATACTGTATAAAAGTTTTTGCTTGCCTTAAAACCATTATAAATCATATTGAAATGCAGTGATTATTTTCCGTATGCATATAAATGTTGAAAGAAATTTATGTAAGTTCATATTGTTGTTGATAATCGCATTGTCTTGAAATGCTGTGAGATTGATATAAGAACATTTAGGGACGTTTACAGAGAATTTAACTTTTCGACTCTCTACCTAAATTCTCTGTAAACGATCCTAAATGTTCTTATATCAATCTCACATGTTAATTAAATGTCAACAGCATTTCAAGGCAATGCGAATATCAACAATAATATGAACTTACATAAATTTCTTTCAACATTTATATGCATACAGAAGATAATCACTGCATTTCAATATGATTTATAAAGGTTTTAAGGCAAGCAAAAACTTTTATACAGTATAACATTTTTACATAAAATGAAGAATAAAAAACTTTTTCCCCTTCTGCACCAAATTCGTGGACACACTATATATAAAGTTTTGATCTGTAATCTATCACGAAAATTGAGGTGACCAACTTTCTTCTTAGAAATGACATTAAATACGTGAACAATTTAAAAAAAAAAAACTGTCAGAAATGTCTGCTCGTATCACCTTTGGTGACAGGTTTCATCTTCGGGTGAAAAGTTTTCAATTCTAAATTTTTGGTATGCATATATTAATTTTAGAGTTATAAAATGTACTGTGCCTATAATCGAGGAACTTCAATGTTTAATTTTATTTAATACAATATTTAATAATAATAATAATTTCTTTATTACCCAACAGAATAAATTCCACTTATAGGATAAAATGTTACATCAAGTACTTAAGCATAATATAGAATAACACAAAAAGAACATGAGCATTATTGATTGATATTGTAATTATTAATGGTCTCCAAAAGGAATCTTAGAGAGCAGTTATTTATGTCACAAACATTTGAAATATTATTACAATTTTTGCACATTGTGTAAATTGGCGAATTTTACTAAAATACTTGAAGGGTACACGGGAATAACGATCAAAGTCACATTTTTCGAAAAATAGAGATTTTGATGCCATCTTGTAGTAAACCTTCAAAGCTATATATCTGCATTGTTAAAAACTCGAAAAAGTGATCACAGTCCGTAAAATAAGCCTGTAAAATAAGGGTACCCTTGGGGTATCCACTTGCAAATGTTCGAAACTTATACTGTTATGGAACGTAATGCAGTAGAATAAACAAATTTAAAAAAACATACGTTTTATTTGTGCAAGTGTTATACAGTTTCAAAAATAAAAGTTCAGTTTTCTCAGTTTGCTTAAGATGTGACATTAATCGTTATTCCCGTGTACCCTTCACTTGTTTTCGGAATTGGGGAGCAAAATGTGACGGCTTGCCGAGATGATATTCGAGGAACATTAAATTGTTTTTGTAGTAAAATAAAGGAACAATCGATTTATGCAGAAGCTTATAAAGAAAAGTGAGACTAATAACAAGTTGTCTGCATTTTAAAAACGGAATATCAAAACGCGATAATAATTCTCGTTGATCAGTGCCTTGAACAGGATACTAACCATCAACGCGGAAGGTTAAGAATTTAACGAATTGCCTCTGTACAGATTCAATGGCGTTTTTGTAAGCCTGGTAATAAGTATACCAAACAGGACCAGCATACTAGAGCTTAGATTTGACAGGCGAGTAGAACAACGATTTTAACGCTTTCACGTTAGAGAAGGATCTACAGTTTCGTATAATAAAGCCAAGTGATTTTCTCGCTGTGGCCACAGTGCTATTTATGTGATCAACAAACGATAGTTTAGAACCAAAAGTGACTCCCAAATCTTTAATTAAATCTGTATGTAATAAAGTAGTATCATCTAACATATATGTAAACAGAATTGGTTTTAATTTCCTAGCAAACGTCATTGCTTTACATTTTGATCTATTAAGATCTAGTGAATTAACACGACACCATTCATTAATCCTATTTAACTGCTGTTGTAAAAAAATACAGTTAGTAATATTTTGGTTAGAAGTGAAAATCTTTAAATCATCTGCAAAAAGCAGCTTCTGGGCATCGACAACTTATGGCAAGTCGTTTATGAATATTGAAAACAGCAAAGGACTAAGGTTGGAGCCTTGTGGCATGCCGGAAGTGGCAAAAAATATTAGATGAGAACCCATTATATGACGCGTACTGGGGTCTTTGATAAAGATAGGATTTAAAGAAAGAAACTAGAGCTGAATCCGAAAGATTGTAGTTTGTTTAACAGAAGTGGATGGTGAATTCGGTCAAAGGCTTTATCAGTGTATATTACATCGACTTGGCCTTGAGTGTCTAATATAGACGATGTGTATTTACTGAAACTCATTAGATTAGTTAAGGTCGATCGTTTTTGTATAAAACCATGGTGATCAGCAGAAACAAAACGAGATGTTGATAGATGCTAGTATGCAAGCATATTTCAAACACTGAAGTTTGACAAGACGGCTATAGGTCTCTAATTGGTTACGTAAGATGGATCTGCTTTTTTTAGGATAGGACATACACATAGGAAATATAACAAGATAGAAAGTCCACTTGGATTGGCCAACTGAAATCTTATCCTTGTTCCAAACCATTGTTATTCTCCAGTCCGGTAGAGGTGCTGACACACCATGTATCATCTTTTTTTATCTTTACGTAGACTTCTGAGAAAACTATATATGACGAATTAAAGAGTTATACTCATTATAATATCCTTGTCAAGGTTACAATAAAAAAAATTTATGACATTTAAATAAGTTTTCAAGTCTTTTCGTATTCTCTAATAGCGTTTCTTTAAATATTCTTTAATATCGTTCCTTTTTGTGTTATTTGTCTACAAACAGGAAACGAGCAGGACAAACGGAAATACGTAGCAGAGGAAAATTGTAAAAAATTTTTGTAGAACTAAAAAAGACAACAAATTAATAGAGTTCTTGAAGGAAAGGATGGAAGAGAAATAGCAGAAACAGCACTTCCGATATTTAAACAAGCTAAAAAAGTTTATTTAAAACTGATTAGAAAGTAACACCTTGGCACAGCGGAAGGTACTGATTAATTTCGCTCCGCAATTAAACTCAGTAATTTGAGAGATGAAGTACTGAAAGGAACGTTGGAAAACTTTTTATCAAAAGGATTGCAAGTGGATGTTAAAATAAAAAGTGATCAAAAATAGAAGAGAATGTGTGTTTGATAGAAATACACAGCCTTACGGACAAAATCGACATTTTAAAGAACAAAAGTAAATGAAGGAGTCTCCAACAAAAGATCTTCATTGATTCAGATCTTACGAAAAAAGAATAAGGAATACAAAAAACAATAAGAGAAATAGCAAAGGAGGAAAGAGGAAAAAGAAACAAGACAAAAATATGATATAAAAAACTGATAATAAATGGAGAATGCTGGAAATAGGACGAAGGCTTAGAGCAATTACAAGAGACAAAAAACTAACAAAACACACACGAACAACCAGACGACGATCCAAACAAAGTGAAGTAATAAATATTGGAACTAGGAGTTTACAGGAATATACGAAAAAAGTTAACCTTAAGGAAAATACCGAAAAAGAAGGTTTGGATGGACGAAAAATTTATGGAAGAAATAAACAGAAAAAGAAATTTGCGTGGAAAATATCTACAAAGAGGAAACGAAGAGGACAAGCGGAAATATATGAAGCCGACGAAAATTGTGAACAATTAATATTTTTATAGATGTATTATGTTCACAATAAACTTTTCACGTGTAAGTGTTATTTGATTTTTAACAAATTAGATTACTTAACTCTTACTAATAATCTAATGTGATGATTTTTAAAACGAAATATTATTGATACGGATAATTTAAAATACATAAATTTGAAATGTATATAAATTGAATCCAAGCAAGCTTTGATATTTTAATATTCTCCAAAGCGTGTAGATGGAACCATCAAGGTTTCTAGCATTTGTTAGAAAGAGTCCATTCTATCCAGTAGGTTATATTATCTATGGACATACACGTGCGATCTTCCATGCATAGGGAAATGACGACGTCTTTAACGCGAAGTTAAATAAAGTAAAGAAAGATGTGGTAAATACATCCATGCAATCTTTTAGTAGGAAACTTGGAACTTATTGATCTTGCCAAGCAACTTACTAGGAAGCTATTGAATAGCTGACCTAACCAAAGAACTGTCTATGCATCCAATGCGTATATTTGACAGGTTTGGTGTGTTGCCATCGTGAAAAATAGAATTTGTTGGTAAATATACTGAATTGAAGTAAGCAGCGAAACCATGCGTTGACAATTAATTCAGGTTCATCTAATAACCATAGAAAATGTAGGGCTTAAAATCACTTTATTTATGATAGATGAGCTTTGAAACAATAACAATATGAATTATTATAGTATATTGTTTTTAGTATTATTTTCAACATTTTGACATTTTCAACAAAACAAAAATCGAATTATGCACCCCATTAAATGTCGTGAAATATTAGAGATATTTATTTTATAGTAAGATGAATTTATTACGTAAGGAAAATAGAATGACGTTTATATGTATGAATTCTCCATATTACGATTCTTAAAATAAATCAAGTTATATTGCAGTTAGTCCTGTCACCATTAAGTATGTTATTTTAACTTTATTTAAAGTAAGTCTGGTGTTATTTCCGTACCTAGAGCGCGCCCCGCATATAAAAGCTCATTATTGCCACATTACGCCTTGTAACAATATATTGCGATGAAATCTTAGTAGAACCAATATCATCAAAAGAAAACTTACGCAAGTAATTTAACATCTGTAGTATATACTAATATGAAGAAGCCCTTGCCACACATCAAGCTAAGAGTGGTGCGCGTCTAGCGGAAGTGACGCTCTACAATTAACATGAGAGTAGTTGAGCACGTGCCCCTTGAGCACTGGCGCTCCTTCTGTTTATCGCCGCCCGCATCGTTCGGTCGGTCGATAACAGTAAAAGACTTTACCGCAAACGTCTTCACGAAATAATTGTTCTACCGGAATAATTCTATTACGACAAAAAACTATAAAACACATTCCTTAAAATATTTTAACTTACTGGCTTCAATTAAGTTCTAACCGGTATTTTTGAAATATTGGGACAGTTTTCATTTTATTCACATTCAAATTAAACATATTGTATATTCCACACATTTTTGATACAAAATTTCCTCCAAAAATCTGTAAATTTTAGAAATACCTTTATGACTGGGTTTTATGATTTACTGGTAACAACGATCTTTAAGGTATGACACACATCCAATGTAATGTAATAAAAGCTGTAGTGTTTGAATATAATGTGTGAGGCATAAACTGTATTATTACTTATTCGTTGACTAATTGTTTCAGTATATAAATATGAAATATATAGTTACTGAACATTAGAACTAAAAGTCATTGTATTATTTATTAAAATATAAATTATACGCCGACAAAATAAATTGATGGCCCATAAAGCACTCGAGAACCCATTTCATAGTTGAACTGAAGTCATAAAACGATATAGAGAACGGCGGATGTTGTTTTAGATAATAAAGCTTCGTCGTACCAAGTTATTGTATTTTTGTGTGCGGTGCCGCTGAAATCCATAAAGAAACTGGACAGTTTTGTTCGGTAGCTACATCATTATTGTTTTTACATCCAGAAGTAATACTTGAAGTTATAATAGCCTTAATGTTTGTAAGAACTTTTAAGTTTATAAAGTCGATTGTCTCCGAAAGGGTAAAAACGCTTTTAAGCGACCCATTTTCTTGCAATAGAGCTTTATCTGTTATATTTCTGAAAATTTATATGAAATAATTTTGATGTGTTATACGGTGGATGAACTTAATGCATGCCACAGTGTATATTCTTGTAAATGAAATTAATTAGAATAAAATAAATAATAATTTCTTAAAGAAACTAGAAACAGAATTATTAGAATAATTAGAATAAAATAAATAATAATTCCTTAAAGAAAGAGTGTTTAAGGTTAATTTACTACTGATAGTCACACAAGTTTTATTTAAAAGCTAATATCTCTTTTATTTTGCATTCACGTTAATTATATCATACACTAAAAAAATCATAAAAGCAAATCATAAATAAACTAAGAAAATAAAGAATGAGATTTCACGACGCGACGCTTGAATTCATATTATTCATCTTATATTCAAATGTAGTAATCTATTTAAGTTTGGAAGCGATAATTCATCTTGAGCTTCGAAAGGTAGATTTTTAATTAGTAGCGGGCAGTTTGAAGTGTTAATAAGTTGGCACATTCCCAATTCAATTGCCGAGTTAATATTTAAAACCGCCACCAGGTGAAACATTAATCCAGCTGAAATGATTCCAATGTACGCATCAGTTCTCTAATTTAAACTACAAATGAAAAGTAATCCAAATTTATCGCGGTAAGCTAGTCATAATTACAATTCCGTCTAATAGAAAAGTTTGGGTTTGCCGATAAATTTTACAAATGTACATCCCGAAATAAACATGATCCGCCGGAAGCACCGTCAGACGGCGGAAACACTGTGTCTTATGATTATTTATCGTTAGGACGTAAGCGCAGAGGGGTTGTATTGTGTTCTTTAATACTTTGGTTTTATTACATTTTTATTAGACGCCTAATGCATTTCAACGCATTTAAACAAATTAAACAGACATAAATCAAATATATGAAATCAACAAAATATTTTATATGAAAAAAAAAAATGAATAGTATCGTTAACGCATTGCAATCATAAAAACAACAGTTTCCTTCTACTAACATCAAAATCGCCGAATTTAATGTTAACGTAGATTTGGAGCAACTCCAATTTTGAAATAAAAAGAAAAGCTCATTTAATGTGAATATTCGTACTTTTTCGGAGGAAATTTTGCATAACATCCGTTTTGGAAGTATTTTCTTAAGTTATAAGGAAGTTACGTGGTTTTAAAGACGCAAAGTGTATAGCATAAGTTGGTGCGAAGTCAGCTAGAGGGAAATAACATAAAGTTAGTTAGGATGAGTAAGGACTTTGTAAAGATGAGAGGGTGCATGTATAATTGAAGATGTCTGAGGACACTAAGGGTTCTATATAACTAAATTTTCTGACGTTTCAGACGCCAGTTTAGTAGAAAATATTGTATAACTATGTTGTTCGTTTTCGTTATTCATCATTGTAAACGCACGAAAACTTAAGGAAGTGATACACTTAATTTATAATTCATTCGTTATGTATGCGTTTAAGTGTACTTAAATTTTATGAATTAAAACATGTTTTTACAAAAATTATTATGAAATATTTTAAGCTCCTATTTGTGCATCAGGATATCATCATTATGAATTATCCAATTACCCAATTCATTTCTAAGTTTTAGAACAAACATTAGTTTCCACGATTTGTACTATTAAATCTAATAGTTTCACACGTACTAGTCTTTATATTTAATTCTATTGATTGTAATTTATTAACAAAGTTGCTAAAGAAAAGAAATGGTCGAAAAGTGACTAAAATAAAACGTGTCACTGTTACTCTTGCATAGAAATTTTGCACAATTAATCTAGCAATTTGCGCCAAAGAAACATTGAGCGTGGAAGGATATAATTAAAGTAAAAAAAATACTTATCAATGTCAAAGGGGGAAAATGTAAGAAAAAATAGTACATAAAAGGAAATGGAAAAGTGAGAATGAGTGGCAGAATCACTATGATAGAAATCATTAATAAGTTTAAAGAAATCTGTGTGTATAACAATCAAGAATTGAGGCAGACAAGACAATAAATAAACTGCATGAAAACGAAAACACGATAAGAAATAAAAGAAAAGTGAATTTTCTATGAAAATAATGGGCGAATGCATGAAGGAAATATGAAAAACGAAAATGGAATAAATGTCTGACTGGGCATGGGAAAAGACTACAATTTAGAAAAATGAAGAATTCGAAAATGTGAATATTATGCCGACTGAATATTTTAAATAAATTTGTTCTCGAAGCCAGTCTTATACATATTTGAATAATTGGTGAAAGAGAACGGAAATTTGCTGTTGATGCTTTACAAATTAAAGTACCTATGTTCTTCATAGATGGGTACTTAAACGTTATCAAATAATATCACGTTTAAAACTAATGATATATCAGAATGCAATAATCCAACACGCGGAACGGCATTACACAAAGGAAGTGAGAAAATCAGTCAACCTGAAAGTGACATTTTGAGGGAATTATGACGAAATTACTGGGGTGTTGCTGTCGCCTAAATATAAAAGCTACCGAGATCTATTTAATATGCGTGACGACCCGCCGTGAAGTTTTGTTATTTGGTGATGTTATGATACTTTCATGCACCCGATCGACTGTTATTAATGTTATTATACGTTTCGCGAATACAACAGCAATTATGTTTCGAAACGAAGAGCCGAAGCGGCAGATTTCACGGTCTCCGGCGTTTTTGACGTTTAAAGTTAATCAAATTACATTCGCTTTCCATGCGCAATTTTATTTCAATTTATTTATTTGCACCAATAGATATAATATGCTTAAACGAGTCAATAATAATAGCTGTATAAAATTCAACAGCGCAGTGAAAAATAATTGACGCTATAATACACTATACGCTATATGTATGGTTCACACACCTCGTTACACAAAAATTATGACAGTTGTTTTGATAAAATATACATAACTACATAATTTGACAATAATTTTTAAACTAAACGCATTTTCAAATTGCCTTTTATTATCCCTTGCTTAATTATCTTAGTTACATGCAACATCCATTACATTGCTTAAACAATCTCAGAATCCCTGATTATAATAATTATAATATACTTTTCTATAGTACCACATAGTATAGTGACAAAAGTTTATACAGGTTCCCATTTTCTATCTCCCTATATGGGTAACTTTCTTAGTATTGAAGATACAGGATCGGTTAAATTAATAAATTGCTCAGAAATTTGAGGAGTATTTGATAGTATTTTCAGATTTGTCAGTTATTTTTGAAGATATTTAAAAAAAAATGCTGAAATTTTCAGTTATACATATCTTCGTAACCATTCAAGATAGAACAAAACTAAAAATAGCATCTGGTGATAATTTTTACGTAGAATTTAATAATATATTTAAAAAATTTTTTTAAATTAGATCGAAGACTTTTAAATAAAAAATATAACTACCACATCAAATATTCACATATAATAAAATAATAACAAAATGGGCAACTTTTTATTTTTTTAAATTTTTACATACATTTATTATTATTATTATTTTTTTCTTTCTTGAGCGAGCAACCAAATTAAAACTCAAGTTGTGCAATAAAATATATTTATTACGACACACAATATTAAAAAATATAAAAATGTGTTTCGTGATCTTCGTCGGGTAATAAATATATTTGACGTTTGTTATTTATTCACTATGGAAACATTCTTTAAAAAGCATAGTTTACTATAAATTTGTTTCATCAATTAGTTCAAAGGGTTGAATTTTAAACAATAATTAATG
>JAFFZR010018011.1:0-10460 GCA_018397195.1 Lethrus apterus | reverse complement strand
TTCAACAATAGATTTTGCCCACTCGTTTTAATTGTTTGCAAGTTTTATCATTTTAATGGACTAGAAGATTAAACAAGTTTTATTTTACCGAGATCATTATTTAATGACTGGGTATGGCCACTTTCGCTCGAAAAGTTGAGACGATTGATGATGAGCCACTCTGTATAATGGGCTCAACCTTGTGGCGTAAATGTTGCAGTGGCTTTGCTGTCACACACCGAAAACACAAAATAAATTTATAGAAATTGTGATTTTTAGCCATCGCTCGTCACAGACCTTTGATGTCTATGTATGTATGTACATATAATATAAACCTATCAATTATATATTGTATATTTAATACAGAGTAAAAAGCTTATTTGATGCAAGTAATTTTTTAGATTCAATAAATAAATTTTTTGATTTAAAATTTCGTTCCAAAAACCAACGAAAATTACTTATTTACATTTGAAAAGTCGAACGTTAGATGGCGCCGTACACGTCAAATTTCTGACATTTTTTAGTTTGTTTATTTTGTGGATTGTATACGCGTCTACGACATCTTTTTGAGTTAAAGTTGTTTGTTGGAGTAATTGGTGGTTTATTGGTTTCATAGAGTTCGACTGACGTAACCCTTTAAAATGTTTGTCCTTTATATATATCTATAAAATCGCTTCAAGGGCAAAAATCTGTATTCTAACAGAGCGGTTAATCTCGTCGTGAGTAATATGTGTGATAACAGACTTGTTTTCGTTTCGTCGTGAAATGGACGGTGAACTTGACTTTTAGAGCATCTGAGGTTATTTGTTTTGATTTTTTAGTCACAGCACGTGTCGGTTAAGATGGACGCTGTCCAATATGAAATAAAGCTTAAGAAACTGCTAGGAAAATTTTTGGAAACGGATTTTCAAATACAAAATGATTCTTATCTTAACACGTTGCTCACGCATTTATCCGGAGGTGAGTCGTTTATAGTAGAGAGTTAAAATTTTGGCAGGACGATAGACGACACTTTCTCGTATTAATTAATAAATAATTACAATATAGCGTGTTTATACATTATATGTGTAGCCATTAGCTTGTTTATTTGAAATTTTCAGCTAAACAGCGTCAAAATTGACATGTCATTTTGAAAGGTAGCTCTGTATGTTACTTACAAATTGTTTTTCCAACTATTAAAATAGCTTTAATATATTATACTACGTTTGTAAATTCGGAGGAGTAGAAGCATAAAACAGAGTTACAATAGAACCATTTTCTAACTTACTTCTAGCTGGCAGTATATACTTGTCCCTGGAATTGAATCCATTAAAATTTAACTTTTTTTTCAGAATTTGACACTAATAATATTAAAATTTAAGTGATTAATTCACCTTGCTGCACTTTAATTCTATGATCTGTTTTTTATATTGTTAATAAACAATAAATGATTTTTTAAATACTTTAAAATCGACACCTGACAGCTGTCACACATGAAACATTAAATACCGGAAATCTTGTTGTGAATATGGCAATTTACACTGTGTAAATGTGTCTCACAAGTAGCCAATCAGTGAGCGAATTTTTTAGGTGGGAATTTTAATTTACTCCTCCGAATTTACGAACGCAGTATAATCAAGTATGAATAGTAAAGTATATTATAAATTAATTTTGTTATAACAGGGACATTTTAATTTGAACTTTGTGACGTTTATTTGACAATTGTCATTAATTTTAGAATGACATCTGTCATCTTGACATAGAAGGCTGAAAAATATGTCAACAGATCATTTAAAGATCAATAATTAAGTTATGTGAAAGCAGCAAATTATTAAGAAAATGAAATAGTCTTGTATTGATGATTAAATTATTTGATTTCAGAACAAGGAGAATTACTATTGAATTTACCATTGTTTATGGAATGGATAACGGAATGCTGTTCTCACTGGGAAAGAAACAAAATGCCATCACAAACTATCGCCACTTTCACGTTAAATCTCTTAAGTTTGTTGTCAAAAAACGAAATCTGCTTTACTTACTTCAAAACGTACAACGTCTACAACACTCTCTGTACATTATTAAAAGTAAAAAATCCAGAAAGTTCCCCGTCATTAAAACTAGCCTATATAAAGATGCTGAGCTCGTTCTTGGGTCACAAATCAGGCATTGACTGGCTGATCTCAACGGATGCGTGGCGCGATTCAATGAACTATTGCCTCGAGAGTCAAACAGTTTATATAATACGGGAGGGTCATCAGTTTATGTTAGAATTGCTGCAGCAAAGCATTGATTGTAATGAGATTTTTTGTAATTTGGTCATTAAGCAAATAATGTCGAAGTTGATGGATTTTCCTTATGAAAATGGCGGCTTGATGTTTCCTGAGGTCAAAGAGGAGATGTTGCAAAAGCACGCAACCCCGATTTTGCGCATGATAACGTATATTATGGAGCGGCAGATCGAAGACGCTCGTCGGGATTATCGAATATCATTGATATTCATAAAGAATTACAATTTGGAGACAAGCATTTTGAAGTTGAACGTCGGTGTGCAACACCCTGATTTTATTTATGATCTTGACAAAGTTTTCATCGGGTTGAATTCAGTGTTGATTCTCTCATTGAATTTGGATGGATATATCCAACCAAATGATATTAAATGTTGTGGTGACAAAATGCTTAAAATAATGGCGACTAGAATGAACAAGTTACAAGTTACAAATGTTTTGAAATTTTGCCATTATTCAGATTACCTGTGGAGGTTTATATTGCCAAGGCTGCAACCTCCAACATCTGAACAGATATTACGTGTTGAGAATCAATTGTTTCCATTGGAAGTGACGCCAACTATGATGATGGTATTTAGATATTGTAAAATTGTGTTCACTGATTTTGACGTCGATGACATACGTGATGATTTTGTGACGAAGATTTTTAAAACAATGAGTGAAAATACAATGAGGTTGGCCTTTCAATGGAAGCAACTGTTATCGAAGTATGAAGATATCGTGGGATTGACCCAACAGTCATTGTCCTATATAATAAACTCATTAAAATTTTGCACAAGAAGTAGGGCAGTGTTGACGTTTCAGGCATGCATATATCCTTTAAAAGATATAACGTATGGATTCAAAGATAATACAGCGAGAAAAGATGTCTTCTTACAGAATCCAAATGTACTAATTTCATTAATAAATGTGTTATCATCACTTATCAATGAGTATAACATAACATGGCGTGAAAGTGTCGAAACCATTTGTGTCCTGAGCTTAACTATAGATTTTTTAAATTTATCTATTTGGCCACCAAGGGTAAATACTTGTATTGTGGTTAATAAGAATAATAATACCATATTTTTGCAGGTCGTTGTAGAAGCGTTAAAATTACTAAATCTTTCAATAGCAAAGTACATGTCTCCAAATTTAACTTTGTTATTAGATGACAGCCAAGACTCCACTTTGAACATGTTGCCGTCGTTACTAACCACAAAACTTCACGATATAAATTGGGAAGTCCGTGACTCCACCTTAGAAATTCTAAACACGGTGTCATCACTCGCCTGCACCAAATTTCCTTCCTTTCAAAAACTCCTTCTCGATTCAGATTTGTTGATTTTGGTGGTTACGATGAGTGTATCAGATTCGGAAAGTTTTGTGCGTTCGTCGGCGATTAAATGTCTCCAAGAAATGATAAAAGTGTCGGAATTTTGGAATCCTGTTCTTATTCAACAAGTGCTCCCACAAAAAATGATGCATATACTTCGAAATGAAACTGAAGCAATAGTTAGAACGGAGGCTTCGTGTCTGATGCGTTGTATTTATGAACACCAGGCTTTCCCAGAGGAAATAATGGACGAGGTGTATCGAACAATGGCGTACGCAGTCACAGCTGATTTGCACTGGGAAGTAAAGACAAACGCGCTCGATTTTTGGGGCAAGGTTATGTTGAACCATTTGCAAAATCAAGGAATGATTGATGGTAAATTTCCCGACGTTACCTTTTCAAAAGAACATAAAAAAATTGTGACATTAACGGAGAATGAAATTAAATTGAGGTTGAGCAAAGTACTGTGGCAGATGAGCAAATGTGGGTGTTTGGGGGTTTTGATCTCGGCGATGCAAGATGATTGCGATTTAGAAGTTACTAAGAAAGCGGTGACAAAAGCTAAGAAATTACGTGGGATTTTCGATATTTACAATTTTAAAAGTGTCTGTCCGCCATCGCCGAATGTTTCGAGCGCTTCTAATCAAAATTTTCAAAGGTCATCAGTACTTTACTCCTCTTTGAATACACCACCTGTCACACCTAAAATAGATTGTTGTGATGAAGTTATTGACCAAATAATCAACTCGACGGATATAAATCTCTTAACAAATGTATATAACCCAAATCAAATTGCGTCGATAACGAATGCCAATTTTAACAATATAAAGAATGTATCACCTGAGATTTTTCTCAGTTTCTTGCAAAATGATTTAGATTTGATCGTCGAGGAGAAAACCAAATGGTTAGGGAATATGAACGATTTACATTCGTTGCTGGATGATATGTTGAAGACTTATAATGAAGACGTAAACAGCATGGACTGTTACTGAACATTCCGAAAAATGATGTTTTTTTTTTGCATTTGTTATATGTTATATCTTTCTTTTTTTCTTATTTTAAGAGATGTATACATAGTTTATTATTGTTGCAATATATCTTTTACAATAAATTTTTATTTCGTAATTCTTTATTATAACTACATTAACATTTTATTAAACTTCTCTTTATCTAAAATTATGCCGTACTTAGAGTTAAACTTCAGTATGTCTTTGCTAGAATACCTTCTCAATTTCGAATATATACCATCGGTTAAAGACACTGGCGAATCTGATAAGGGCACTATGTCATTCACTGGAATGATTTTGTCACACCTGTTACCCCAGAAATCAACATACGAGACTTTAGCAATGTTCTCTTCTTTATTAACATATATGAACCCAATAAACTTCATACAGAAATAACCAAATGTATGCAAAACCATACAACCGGTGATTCCTAAAATAAGTTTAATTGTAATACAGTATTAAATATAAAACCATTCATTTTAATTATTTATCTTTTTTTTTTCTTGAGCGTGCAACCAAATTGAAACTCGAGTTGTGCAATAAAATATATTACAACACACCAAATATAATAAATATAAAAATGTGTTTCGTAATCTTTATCAAAATAAAAATAAATATATTTTATTGCACAACTCGAGTTTCAATTTGGTTGCACGCTCAAGAAAGAAAAAAAAGATAATTATTATAATCAACCAAGAATTTGACACAAATAATTTTAATTATTAATCTGATTCAAAAAAATCGGTAATGTAGAAATCTGCCATTATTTGAATTTTTCATTCAACAGTTAAATTACCTATAATAATAGTCGCGTGGATATTATCAACGCTAGTAATGCCCATTTGATTCAAAATAATCGTTCCTGGCACAGAAATCGCTGTCAAAAACGACTGATACATTTTTAATTTGTTGACCACGCTGAAGGCCCGTATGTAAGGAAATTTGTAAATCGTAACAAAATCTTTCGGCTGTTCGTTGACGGATTTATTTTGCATTAATTTTGGACCAAACATGCCGAAATATCGGACGGGAACGCGCGAAAACTTAAACAGTGACATTTTTAACAAATCGCAATGGAGGAGCTGGTGCATTTGACCTAAAACGTAATTAAATGAGAGAAATTAGGATTTTAGTATATTTCATAGCGACCAATGAATATAACGAGCAATCCAATACTGAAAAAAATGTAATTACCTTTTATTTAATATTTAAATCACCTATTTTACAAAAAATAATATTTTAATATTAATAGGTTGCACTCACGCTCTGTTAAAAATTTAGTGAGGTTATATGCATATATCGCAACGTTCTTGTGCATTTCTTGTGAACTGAAATTATAATCAACAAATTATAATATATAAATCAATATGACGAGCAATCTAAAACTGAAAGA
Source organism: Lethrus apterus (assembly GCA_018397195.1). Lineage (NCBI taxonomy): Eukaryota > Metazoa > Arthropoda > Insecta > Coleoptera > Geotrupidae > Lethrus > Lethrus apterus. The sequence goes on along the minus strand of JAFFZR010018011.1, from coordinate 4,502 downwards.
AACGTATGTATATTTTATTTATGATTAAATTTACGGTAATATGAATATTTAATTTTGAGTTTATGTATACCGAATGTACATTTGATGTGAAGTTAGCTCTGATACGTTCAAATTCAAATTTTCAGATATGATGTGGAGTCAAAATACAGTGCTTTTTACACTGGCGGTAATGTGGAATTACACTCTAACAACTTATTGTGCCAAAAGACGTCGTCAATTTCCGTATTCAACATTGAAAATGGGAGGGTTACGTTGACAATCGGTGATGAAAACACCGAAGACGCCGACACAATACATACATTCACCTCCGACGGTGATAAAATTATAACATCGCATAAAAGCGGTCTACTTAAAATGTGGAATTCGGTGGGTGAATTAGAGAAAATGTGGCGATACATTCACAAGGGTCCCATTGCTAAACTGAACATTTCTGGTAATCAACTGGCCAGTGGCGGTTCTGATGGATGCGTTCGAATATGGGATTTGCAATATCACGCTTGCGTTTCAAATTTAAAAGGTTGTCAAGGTGTTGTTAACGTTGTCGAATTTGATCATGAAAATGTATATGCATCGGGTGATGATGGAAATATTGTATGTTGGCGAATGGATGGTACACAAGTTCGTGTTTATAACGGACATTTCAGTAAAGTTACGTGTTTGAGTTTTTGTCACGATGGGGTCCATTTCGTGAGTTCTGGTAGAGATAAAGTTGTTATGTTGTGGACAATTGTCAATAGTAAGCCTGTACGTATGATTCCTGTCTTGGAAGTGCTTGAATCGGTTGTTTATTTGCCCCAATTTGGGGATGTTAAGAGCAATTCTGAGGAAATCTTTGTAGCGATTGCTGGTGATAAAGGTATAATTCGAGTTTGGGACGTTGCAAAATCAAAAGAAGTTTTCGTGCAAGACAACTCGTTGGTGAATAAGTCGTCAGAGGAAGGTGGTCTTGCGATTGTTAAATTACTATATGATTCCAATAATAAAACTTTTATTATCATTACTGCTGATCAAAATATCATCATTCACAATTTGAAAACTTTCGAATGCGAAAAGCAATTTGTCGGTTTTAGCGATGAAATTTTAGATGTCATTTACGTGGGAAAAAATGAATCACATTTAGCTGTAGCTACCAATTCCGTCGATATTAAGTTGTATGAAAACACGACGATGAATTGTCGGTTATTAAAGGGCCATACGGATTTAGTTTTAGCGTTGAATAAATGCAACAAAAACCCCGACTTGATGTTATCTTCAAGTAAAGACAACACGATAAGATTGTGGTTGCTTGAAGATGGTGATGTAAAATGTGTAGGTTGGGGAATGAGACATACCGGGTCCGTTGGTTCTGTTGCTTTCAGCCAACTTTCTGCCAAATTTGCTGTGTCTGTCAGTCAAGATTCTTGCGTTAAAGTCTGGGAGATACCCAAATCATTTCAAATAAATGAAAATTTAAACTGTTTGTATACGGAAGTCGCCCATCAGAAAGATATTAATTGTGTTACTGTATCCCCAAATGATAAAATCATAGCAACTGGATCGCAAGATAAAACCGCCAAGCTTTTTACTGAAAATTTGACGTTGTTGGGTGTATTACGTGGTCATAAACGTGGTGTGTGGTGTGTTAGATTCTCACCAACGGATCAAGTAGTGTTGACATCTTCAGCTGATTGCACCATCAAGTTATGGTCGATTGTTGAGATGAATTGTTTGAAGACGTTTCAAGGGCACGAATCTAGCGTATTACGAATAGAATTTGTCACCACTGGTATGCAGTTTTTAAGTGCAGGTAATTGTAACACAGTTGTCATTCTTAGTCTTTGGATGTACAGGGTATCTTATAGAGTTATGATTATAAAAATCGTGAGTTTCCAATTTTCTATTCTAGGACAGAAACGAGATGAGGTAAACTTTTAATTATCTACGTGCATTGCTCGGGAAAAATTGGCACATCATTGCGTAAACGGTTTTCTCCTAGCTTGTAGGCTAATTGTACTTTATGTAGATAAAACAACGAGAATAAGGCATCCTGTACATACTCAATGCAATTCGAGCTCGTGGTTAGTTATTTATTTATTTAAGGTGCCGATGGCTTAATTAAACTCTTCAATTTGAAAACTTCGGAATGCATCTCAACTTTAGACGAACACGATGGTAGAATTTGGGCTCTAGCTCTAGCCGAAGACGAAAGCCAATTTGTAACCGGTGGTTCCGATTCAACACTGATCAGGTGGAAGGATGTCACCGAAGAGAAAAGGTCGGAACGAATGAAACAAGAACATGAAATGGCACTCCAAGATCAAAAACTTCAAAATTATTTGCAGGCCGATGAACTGCTCAAGGCGCTAAAATTGTCTTTAACTTTGGAAAGGCCCCACCAAACTTTAAAAATCGTGCAAGGGATCATCAAGAAAGGAGAGTCTGGCCTAGCGGATACCGTACACGAACTGCGCGATGATCAAAAAGAATCGTTGCTGAAGATTGCCGCGAATTGGAATGTGAACAGCAAAAATTGCCAAGCAGCGCAACTTGTGTTCAGTGTTTTGTTGAATGAATTACAAATGGGAAAATTTAAGCCTGTTGGATTGGCCGGTTTCGTGGAACAAGCCCTACCGTACACGGAGAGACATTTTAAAAGATTGACGCAGTTGATGCAAAATTTGCATTTTATCAATTATACAATTAACTGTATACAACCACATGCAAAAAGTAATAATTTTTCATAAATTTTTCGAACGTTTTTACTTGTTAACTTACCCTTATCTTACCCCATGTACATACAAGATATTCAAGGTAAAATTTTTTAATATAATTTTGTTTTAAAACTACAACATGTAAAAAATTTATTTCAGTACTAAACACTTACAAAACCAATTCGTTGTGTACACAATAATAAAATTAAAAAAAAGTTGTAAGCATAAGACCGTAATGGATCTCAAAAGGAAAGACTCTTCTTTCTGGAAATGCAATTGTGTTCGTAAAATCTCTGTGTCGTATGTAAGATGCTCGTAGGAAATCTTGTAACTAACTTTCACTCGTGTAGAATTCTGACAATGGACCAAACAGATACACAGCGGGACATTTTTCGTCAGGGTTTCCCAAAAATTGTGCATAAAGTTCTTGATATCGAGAGAGTGTGAGTCCACCTCTTCTCCTATCGTCGTCCTGTACATAAAATTCTAAATTAAATACGTTGTAACACATCATATTACAAACATAGTTATAATAAAATATAATAAAATACATTTTAGAATTTTGTTATTCAAAGAACATAAAATAAATGCAACAGTAAATTGCCGCCAATTAAGACACGTTCCAAATTTTCAAACGGGTAATTCATCAACACGTTTGGGCATAAAGCCAAGAAAGCCGCCGCGCTCCATTACCCATCCAAATTTACCCGAAATCTCATCAAAATTCAAGCGAAATAAAATAATCCATGGACATATTTATACTAGATTTGATAGGTCCAAAATTGGGATACGTACGTCCAGCAAGTTGTTGAAGGATTCGTCGACCATTTCGACGTCGTCGATGGCGAATTTCGTGATGCAATTGAAGCGAAATTCGTCGGCGGCGATGACGCCGTCGTCGTTCAGGTCCATCATCTTGAAGTTTGAATCGATGAACATCTTCATCGCCTGCGGGAAATCATCGTAACGTCTGCCCACACAGCATTGTTGAACAGCCTGTTTGAATTCGTCGACGCTGATTTTTCCGTCCTGTAACAGGTCCTGCACGTTTTTGGACCGACGCAATACATAAATGAAATTTTGTGGTTTCTCTGTACGTTTTTCACAATTTTCTAAACTACCATAAGAAAAAACATTGAAAGCTACATTAAATTAATTTATAGCAACTAATTACAGTCTAGGGCCGAGTTGCACCAACGCAAATTAGTTAATCCTGGATTATTTTCTATAGTAACCATTACTACAACAATAGTCATGACAATGGTTTCTATAGAAAGTAATACAGATTAATTAACCGTGGCTTGGTGCAACTGGGCATAAGTCAGTTAAATGTGGTACAACCTCAAATTTCTGTTATGTCAAAATTTTATAAATTTTCCTATTGTGTTCAACCCACTGAGTTAAATTATATTTGACGTTTAATAAATTATAATTTAATACAGTGAGGACAAAAAGTAAGGAATATTTAAAATAAAAACGAACTTAACCGGTTTTTTAAAAAACGCTGAAACAGGTCGATTTTTGATTTCAAAAATACACATTAATAATTAATATGTGCGATTCATCTTCCGGCTTTCATTTGTTTTGTAGTTATGACGTCATCACAAAAAAAATAAATGACAACATAGAATTTTTTTGTGTAATCCGATAGTGATTTTTCTACCCTTTATGACCGTGCAAAAAAATCACAAGGTTGCACTAAAAAAATTCTGAGAAAAATCGACCTGAAAATTTAATGTTGATATTTTTTATTTTATTTTATTTAACTCTTTCTGTTCTGCCACCTCAACAGGTCGAACCCAATTACATAGT
>JAFFZR010018010.1:0-11899 GCA_018397195.1 Lethrus apterus | reverse complement strand
TCATATAAATTTTTTCTTTTAAACAAAAATTTTAATTTTTTGAAGAAAAAAGGTTATTTTTTCAGAAAAGTTCTTATGTAAAGAATTAATTCGGTAATCACCACTTAAACATCAAGGAGGTCTATCAAAAGCAAAAGAAAAAAATAAGAGGTGTCATTAAAAAAAAAACCGATAATGACGTCATTGCACCTTAAAGCTTCACTCTTCATCTTAGATGCATAAATTACTGTTATTTGATTTAATTTAGAATGTTTACGATTATTATTTTTACTAAATTATAACCACTGACGATCTGAAGTAAATGTGTCATTTATTCAAAAAAATTGTTATGTGAGGTACCAATTTTTATAAATCACCGTTTAAGTAGTAAGAAGGTCTATTAAAAACAGAAGAAAAAAGTGGGGGTTGTCATTTAAAAAAAATTATGATGACGTCATCGTGCAAAAACAAATGACGACATTCCAAAAAAATTAACGTCAGAAGACGGCATTTCAAAAACAAAAATTGACCTGTCCGAGCGATTTTCTTAAAAACATTATAAAACGCTTTTATGAATTTTGTTCCAAACTTTATCACCACACTGTATGTATACATACATACTATGTTGTGGACCGCGTAACGTAGGAAACGTATGTATGTGGCCCGAGACAAAAAAAGGTTAAGTATGGCTGCTTTGAAGGCTTTCAACGACAATTAAAGGACTTGAATTGTTTTATGTTAAGTTGCGATGATTTTGATTTGACATTTTTTTCTTTCATTGTTTAAACTGTTATCGTTTAGCGCCATCTTCAGAGAAACGCGAGTAAAATTGGCATGTGGAAAATACAAATTGGAGAAAATAAATAAAATTCAATGCATTATAAAAAATTATAACTTGTAACACTTCTTACATTCAAATAACGACAATAAACAATACTACTAACCACATATAATTATTTTAATCGTTTTAAAAATTAACCGCCATCTGGCGAGATGTGCGCTAATTACGCCGAATAATGGCGCGGCGCGCGTTAACTCACAAAACGTAAATTCACTAAAATTAAACAGATTGGACCGCGTTTGTTTAGAGTTCCGGGCTTGCAATCGCACGGATTCCGTGAGATTTCCCTTTGTTTGAAATTCGCCGGAAAAAGTTCGAAAGTTCGAACGCGAGACCACGTAACGCCAAGGGGCATGAAAGGGAAATTACTCCGCAATCTGTACACCTTATCGGAGCGGAAGGAAACGTCGATATGTTATGTATGCATTCTTTTTTTATTACGAGTTACGACAAACGCGCAAACGATACGGTACTCGCATTGCTGGGCAAGGGCGTCCGGTGAAAGAATGTGCAAATTTGCAAGTCTTTGTTAACGTCGCGCGTTAACGCGTTGCGTTTTTATTTCTAGAAGTCGCACTGATGAGTATTAAAGCGTGAAATAGTGCTAAGAGAGAAAATCTTCAGCTTTTGCTCTTTCATGATTTTTATAATAATCTGAAGATTTTCCAGTGAAAAAAAAAACAACTTAATTAAATAAATGCCATTGGCGTACATAAATATCAATTCTTCTGTTTAACGTGCGGTCGCCTAGCAACGGTCGTGTTCACAAATAAAGAATCGCTACACTAGGGCTCTTGACACACGAGTGGGGAAAAAACAATTGAAACTCACCTCTTTCACTGGCGTCATCGACTAGTATGATTTCCTTGAGCAATGGCCTCGGCGATCGATTAATGGCACTCCACACGGTCCTCAGGAGCGTCGTCCAGGCTTCGTTGTGAAAGACGATGACGATCGAAGTGGTCGGCAGGAGTTTGGGATATTTTTTCTCCTTACATCTGAAACAATCCAATAATTTTCGTTTCAACTGAAATTGTTTTAATCTAGTAACTTGTCTATATTTTTATAAACAAAATAAATCCCACCCATCAAACAATTAGAAAATTCCACTCGTAGAGCAATCATTGACAAATTAGAAAATTCCTTTCCAATCAGAAAGGTCGCGAACTTTAACTAAGATTGCACTGAGGAGTCCAGGTCTCCGTGATCAAAAAAAAAAAATAATAATAATAATAAATAATAATAAATAAAACTCGCACATTACAATAAACATTTTTAGATTTTTTTAAATTAAAATAATGATGAAACCTCAATCTATTTAAATAGGACCAACATAAACACGATAAAAACGATTATTACAGAATCATGAAAACTGTTTACACTTCACGCTATTCTTGTTAATTCGTATAAACATAGTTTCCCAGAATTCGCTCAACACGTTTATAAAGTATATATAGAAAGGCTACGACCCACCAATATCTGCCGATCAATTTGAAACATTTTTCTGGGTCGAGAATTCGTTCACATCGGCCATGTCCAATAAAAACGCGCAATCGATAGAAAGTTCCCACAAAAAACAATTAAATTTCAGACTTCGAACTAAATAATTCAGATCACAGTGTCAGTGTGATCAGTATCACAGATCATATTCAGATACTCACCCCTCCAATCTGACGTCACTGAGCGACCTATTCAAAGAGATCATGTCGCTGGCGAGCAGATTGAACTGGTTCAGCTTGAACTTTTCCTTCATCAGCGCCTCATTTTCCGACGGTATGTGGACGGCCTTGCCGAGTTCGCCGGGAAGACCGGAAACCGGAAGAACGGTCGGGGCCGGTTTCCAACGGCGCAACGACGTCGAACGGTACGTGTTTGAAACACCCTTAAACCTGGAAAAAAGATTGTATTTTATTGAGCTTTTTAAAATTTATATGGGGGATCAAATAAAAAATCTTCAGGGCTGTTGTTGTTCCAATGCTACGTGTGAAAAAATTATGGACGAAACGTCGGCATTATTCGTGAAAATCTCTAACAAACATACATTTTCTTTTAAATAAATTCTAAAATACTAAAACATAAAAAATGTACTTTTACAATTTTTTACGTTGTTATCGCATTCAAACATTTTTTTATGCATTTTCCAAAAAAATTTTTTCAGAGTTATGTAAACGGAATGTAAGAATTGTGAGACGTCAGATGAAAAGTGACTAAATGTCGACGAGGTGGCTAATATCGAACCCACCTTGACCCACATTCTCTTATAAACTTGTGTAAAAAAATATATATATATATAGTTGGGTATCTGTTGTTTAATTATTATCGACGAAAAATTGAACCATAATACAGGCTGATTCTAAATAAGCTGTGCCGCTTTTTGAAAATATTGAACGAAATTCCATATTTTAGGTTGTTTTGCTTGTCATTCTTATCAAGCAGGCATGTCAAATTGACATTACTAACATTTCACTTTATGAAACTATTTTAATAAAAATGTCTTTATTTCTATTTAACAATTTATGTTGAAATAAAGGTTATAGATAGAAGGAATATAAGTTACATAGAAGAAATATTTGTTCATTTATATAACGTAGTTAATGACGTACTTGTACATGTCATATTCACACAAACTATTGAGCGGCAATAGCTAGCTTGGTGCAAAATTTGTAAAAGGCGGCTCACACAGTTATTTAGAATTCTCCTGTATTATAATCTCCATAGGAAGTTTTAGTCCAGTATGGTGGGACGATTAAGACACGGGACCATTAAATCCCCTATCAGACCCTGTATCATCAGAAAAGCTATGGCTGTGATACATACAACGTTTGCCAACTTAACAAAAATCGAAATGATTTTTAAACCTAGATCCACGACGAGTAGTGTTGATTTTATTCTTCTGTTTTACATTTTTCTCTCAATTTCTTTTTATCCTGCGTCATTTTTTTAATTCCTTCGCATGATGCAGCAATTTTCTGATATTCGTCTTTTAAGCCTAAAAATTCCATAGCTTTTATTCGTGATTTTTGTTTTTCCGATAAAATTCATAATTTATTGCTGTATAGTATTGTTCATCTAACTAACTAACTAACTTCTTGATTAAGTTTTTTTTGTAGTTTTCTTTTTCGTCGATTTTCCCTCTTTTTAATTCCATTCTTTAACTTTAACTTATCCCCATTTTTGTTTACATATACCTATATTACTAACTATTCGTTCGTCTGCTATGTTCAACTTTTGTGTATTTCCTTTTATTTGAAAATCGATATAATATTAAATAAAATAAATTATAAAACAAATTTATGTGTGCACATGCCGCGCATTAAATGGATTTGTCGATAAGATAGGACCCTAATTTATGACCTACAAAAACAATACAACTCAACAAGTCATATTGGACATCCACATAAGTAAATTTATTATGTTATAGATAAATATAATCATTTTTAAGGCGTACATTGACGTGCAAAAAACCAAAAAAGCGCGAAATAATCCCAAAAAATAGTAAAAAATGTTTTCCAAACACAAGGTAGAACCCAAACAAAATCGTGAATTTAGCGCCAAATTATTGACACAATTTCAAAAGTTACGCTACGTTTTCGATATCACCGGAAAATCGTTCCAACCACAAATGACATTTAACGTTTTCACTTGTGAACCGCCGACTTTTAATGGGATTTTTAAACTTGAGGAGACGTTCGTAACGACTTTGGGCGAGACGTCGCGCCCGAAAGAACAAATCCGTGTACGCACCTGTCGCCGTCGTCCTTGCGGTCGTTTGTGTTGCCTTCGTGACCGGACAAATCGGCATCTTTACCGATTAACGGTTCGGAGATGACGACGTCGTATTCGCCGCTCTTCTTGCAATTGGCACCGTGACACTCGGAATAGAAGGAGAGGATGACGACGACGAGTAAGAACCAAACCAACGATGTTAAGAGTATGACACGACAGGTGTGAATTCTTATCTTGCCCGGTAGCATTTTGCCGACGACGACACGTCAAATGGGCACGAACATGTCAGCGGGGCGATCGCACTACCAAACGTTCCAACGTCGACGTTTTTGAATTAATTAAGTCGAGTCGGCGAAGGAATTTCAGGGTTAGCGAAGGCAGTCGAAGCGAACGCACGAAAAAGCAAACGATTTAAAAACACTTTTATGGGTCACACGTACACCAACACACTATTTAAGTTAAATACATTAAACACGTCCAACTAATTCAGCGTTTTCAACACAATGCAGCAACAACACAGCACTACACGTCGTACGTATGGTCGTACGACAGCTGTCAGTTGATTGTCAATGCGAGGCGCATGCGTACCATGTAACCTTCGAAATTTTTTCACCCACACCACACGTGTTTACAACCAAACAACAAAAAATATTTTCTTCTTATTTTCCTTCTTTAATTTATAACAATATTTCGATTACTTCTCTTCATGATACACACGTTTTTATATTTAAATTTTAATTACAGTTTCCTACATTACCAGTTATCAACCATAGTAACCATCAACAAAATGAGTGCGTAAGTAAAAATCAAATGTTATTCGCTCTTTTGCAGTTTTTCTATTGAATAACTTCCAGTTATCATTATTTAATTTACACAATTAATCTCCAAAAGAATTACTCCCAATAACGCTACATTACGTTTAAGATTCGTGTCGAACACAACGTTGGTGAAATGCCCCTTCGATTCACGTCACGTGATCGTGAAGCCCCGTTTGCAGCATCACATAATAAAGTGCATGCAGAAGTATCCGAACCACTTAAAATGTCCGTTCAATGCGGAGCATATATTCATCGATAGGGAAAAGCTCCAGATGCACATACTCGAGTGTTGCGATAGAGTTTTCTCCCAGCCGTGGCGTTACGTCGACGAGTCCTCTATACAACACAGTAATCGGTCCCAGCAAATTATACACGTCCATGTTGCAAAAGATGAAAACGACGAAGACTGGAACACTGAATATTTGTAAGATTTTAATTTAGATTTAGTGCTTTGTGTTCTTTCCAGTTAATATTTAAATTCATTTTGAATGCTTTTTTATGTTATGTGTATGTTAATATACGTTTTTGAATAAATAAAGGTTAATTTATTTATTGCCAAACGAGCAAAGAAAAAGTTCGGAATCGCTTATTTAAAATAAACGTCGAAGTACAACGACCTTGTAGGTTATGTTTTGTCGCTATCAAGATTTTTTTTTAATTATTTTTTCGGAGAAATTTCGTCTGTGACGGTTGGCAGTACCGCTCAACACCCGTTTTGGAAAATCGTCCTGCCAATTTTTATTTATCCGGTATGTATTTTACAAACATATAAGGTAACGAAAATAATACGTTTTGCCCTCTTTCGCGTCGATTCGACACCTTTCGCGATATTTTTCTACATTTAATCGAACGAGATCTTCCAGGTGGCAAAATGTCCGGGCGTAAGAAGAAATTCGGTTTGAAGCTCCAAATTTCGGAAGAATCGACGCCGGTGTAAGTAATTAAGTTAATGCCAAACGCACGTAAAATTCCACGATAATTTCGCAGTGTACCGCCGGCGAATTTGGATAAACGAACTACGATAACCATAGGCGACAGGACTTTCGATGTCGAAGCGGACGATTTGGAGAAGATTTGCGATTTGGGCAGGGGCGCTTACGGGGTCGTTGAGAAAATGAAACACATACCGAGCGGCACAATCATGGCTGTGAAACGGATTACGGCGACTGTAAACACTCAAGAACAAAAACGACTTCTCATGGATCTCGACATATCAATGAGGAGCAGTGATTGTCCATACACCGTTCAGTTTTACGGGGCTTTGTTTCGTGAAGGTGACGTTTGGATATGCATGGAGGTAAAATTTAAAACTGTCACTTGTTAATAAATGTTAGTTGTTTTTGTAGGTTATGGATACGAGTTTGGATAAATTTTATGCAAAAGTTTACAAGCATAATAAAAGCATCCCTGAGGATATTTTAGGTAATATTTCGAATTTTATTGAAATCGATATAAAATATGAAATTTCTAGGGAAAATTGCATTAGCTGTAGTAAGTGCGTTGCATTATTTGCATTCACATTTAAGAGTGATCCATCGGGATGTTAAACCGTCAAATATACTGATAAATCGAAAAGGTGAAGTTAAAATTTGCGATTTTGGTATAAGTGGATATTTAGTTGATTCCGTGGCAAAAACCATAGATGCTGGTTGTAAACCATACATGGCTGTAAGTGAATATCATGCATATCTTGCCAATTTATATTAAATTTTTCTCTTCGTGCAGCCAGAAAGGATTGATCCAACTGGAAATCCCTCAAATTACGACATTCGTTCTGATGTATGGAGTCTAGGTATTTCACTTATAGAATTGGCAACAGGACAATTCCCATATCAAAAATGGGGTACACCTTTCGAACAGCTCAAACAGGTCGTTAAAGATGATCCTCCAAGGTTGCCTCCGACAGGTAATTTCACAACAGAATTTCGCGATTTTATTTGCAAGTGCCTTCAGAAGAAATATACAGATCGGCCCAATTACACCAGTTTACTTGAGCATCCTTTCTGCGTTATTCATAAAGAACGAATCGCCGATGTCGTCTCTTACGTTTCAGAAATATTGGACATGCCGGATAATCCATGAGATTCGTGCAACATTTCTTAGATTTTTCCATTTGCGTTTAAATCTAGCCTTTTAAGTTTGATTGATTCAAGTTTTCCTATCTGGGAAGTTTCTTGTGAAGTTACATCACATTCAAAGTACAAAAATGATAGAGTTAGAAGCCTGTAAAGTAGAACTTAGTGATTTTAGTATTTTCGGTTTTGGTGCAACAACTCATATTTATCAGAGCAGATATAAGTAAGTTGGTAATTAAAGCTATTTTTTGTTTTATGCTATAGTACTTAACATTTTTAATAATTTTATTTAATTTATCCTTAAATCGCTTTGATAAGTCTGATTTTGTTGATTCCTAATCGTATTTGCATTAACGTCACTAAAATTTGTAAGAATTTATAATTAAATATAAAGCAATATCTTGGATATGCTGATCATATTAGTAAGATTGTTAGGATCTATTATGAAACTGCCTCTTACATTTTATCATCGTACAGTTCGTGATCAATCAATTTTAGATATTCTTTTTTAAATGTAATAATAGGTAGGTGGGACCATTTATAAAGTAATATGAAAAAGATTTTTTTTTATTTTGTTTGGGACCACCATTGCCTAAATGTTACAGAATTGAGATTTTGGGCGCACACTTCGCTATATTGTATCAATATTTAGTGTTGTGCGTTGAAGAACGTGAAATAATCGTTAATTTTTCCTTTTATTGTTTTTAATTTTTAAGTCGAGATGTTTTATTAATTTTAAAATTGTACACTGTGACTCGGACGTTTTGATTTTTATGAATTATTTGTAATGATTAAATATGACTTTAATTTGTATGACGTGTCCATGTGATAATAAATTGAAGAGAATTATTTTAAATATTATTTTGAACCCTTTACCAATTTATAAAAAAATGTATGTGAAAAACAACGATAGATACGTACATAATTTATTTACAATACAGAAACATATTCTCATCATTCACAATCGAGGAAAGCAAGTCCGATTCTCGCACGTAAAAAAGACAAAAATTATTTGTAACAACGTACACCTAATTATGTACAATCATAGTATACAATGACAATAAACTTGTTTGAAATAAACGTCGTCAACAATTCAATGTACACAAAATTTACAACAATTTTTTTGTTGATAAACGTCCTGCAATTAAACGTTTACACCATGGACAAGAATGACAAAATCACAAATTACAAAACCTTTACAATATTTACAATCAGTAATTTACGACAAATTTACAATATACAATTGTACAAATCATTTTTTCCTGTTCCTTTCGAATTTACAAATTTTACAAGAAAATATTGTCATAAAACTTACCGACTAAAAACTATGATTAAAAACCATAACACTAAACATCGCAAATGAAGACGAAATGTACTAAAAGCTAAACGACAAAGTACAACCATCGTATATGACAATTTAAAAAGGAAACAAACTCGTTATAAATACCTACTTCCAATTGCAAACCACATCCGAATTTTCAACTTTCGTTCTACATTACACCACCTGAGACTTGTGACTTCGTATTTACAAAAAAAAAAAAAAAAAACGACTAAAACAAATTTAACTTCAGACGGTAATCCACCAAAATTCACTGCTGATCCGTCGTAAACACGCTTATTCCATTATTTGCCATTTCGTCCATGATTTCCGATACGTAAGCGGCAACATCCACAATTTCATTTTCAGATCGTATTATAAATGGATCTTGAAGGAGTTTATTGTACTTCGGTCTGGAACTCTCTTCCTTTATTAAACTGGAAATAAAACTTGAATACAAACGAAAAATATACAGGGTAGCTCATTAGTGGGTCAAAGTAGATTTTCGCCATTAGGAATTGACGTGTTTCATAAATTCATACTGAGCTTTTGGCAAGAAACCTTAAAATCTATTCAATAGTGTAACAATATACAGAGTGTTCAATTTAAGATAAGCAAGAAAAAATGAAAAAAAAAATTTAGAAGCACATGATACCACTTGATAAAAGCCCCGTATGAATTTATGAAAAACGTAAATTCCTAATCTCGAAAACTTATATTGGCACACTAATGAGCTCCCCTGTATGATAGAAACTTACCAAGTATTTACAAAATTAACAAATTCAGCAGTGAAATTGTTGGCGTTATGATTCATAGTAAGTCGAGGAGCATCTCCATTAACAACTTGGTGTAACTGATCGAAAACGCTCGACCATTTCGGATAGGGAAAGTGTCCAGTAGCCACTTCAAATAATGTGATACCTAACGACCACACATCACTTCTAATATCATAGCCCTTAACACCTTGTGGATCTATCCGTTCAGGCTGTAAAAATTTAATAATATACATGTACATAAAAAAAATTAAAGCGACTTACAGCCATGTAAGGACGACAACCAGCATCTTTTGTTCTTGCAATTGAATCCACCAACTGTCCTGATATTCCAAAATCACATAACTTGATATTACCCTTCCGATCAAGTAAAATATTACTTGGCTTAATATCCCTGTGTATAATTTTGAGCTTGTCTTTTAGGTAACTCAACGCTTTGACAGTAGCAACAGTGATTTTACCAAGTATCGATTCTGGTATTCGATTGTTAAGTTTTTCATAGATAAATTTATAAAATTTATCTAAGGATGTGTCCATCAATTCCATGCATATCCAACAATCACCCTCTTTGAACAACGCTCCATAAAATTGAACGATGTAATTGCATGAATTGCTCTTCATGACTACCTCAAGATCCATCAACAGTTGATTTTGTTCTTTTTCATCTACAGTTGATCGAATACGTTTGACAGCTAGAACAGTGGCTGATTTTTTGTGAACCATTTTGTTGACAGTTCCAAAACCACCTCGACCAATCTCACCGAAATCCTGGAGATCCTCTGACGTAAACGCATATGTTTGATCTTTTATCTTCAATTTGCCAGTGGAGTGCATCGATTGACTTATTCGAATTCTGGTGTCTCTGAAATACCCCACAATGATTAAAATTAACCGAGTACAAAATTGGATTAGATACAAAGTGGATACAGAACTTAAATCTACAAGTATAATTTACCTCATTTTCTGTTTGTCATTTTGTCCATATCTGCGAAAAAACAAAACACAAATGACTTACAGAAGTCGGACAATCTAACCTCACAAACGTCGGGTTAAAAAGGTAAAAACATACCTGGTTCTGTCGTTGTGCGGTAAGGGAACTTTAACGGGTCTACTGGGAGCGAAAGTTCTAAAACCCGTCGGTTGCGGTGGTATGTTTAAAATCGGTGGTATTTTTCGAACTGCGAAAATAACATGTCATTGGCCCGTATGGCGAAAAACGCTCGTTGCGAATAAACCCGAAGGAGTTTGGGGCGAAGTAACCGCCCGTGTAATCTACTCACCCGAATTCGACGAATTTGCCGAGTGTTCTGCCATTTTGCTGGAAAAAATCTTATAAGAAAAACGGTACCCCTACAATACAACGAAGCTAAGCTGTGGGCTAAGCGATCCACTTTGGGTCTTCAGAAACTTTGCAAGAATGCACTCCACATCTTCTATTTTCGTCTTAAACACGCCAAATCCATAAACATGAGATTAACGACCAATTTTCCACAAAAATCCGACTTGAACAATTCACTGCACTCATCTGCATAAAAAAAATAGTAAACTGACATTGCGCATGTGCTTTTCAAAATGGCGATGAAATGTTTCGTCTCGAAATGTCGATTTTTCACGCCGTTATGCCCAATTTCCAGGTAATTCCATTTTGTACTTCAAATTAATGATCGCTTTGACTAATCGGAGGCTTCGTCGATACATTTTTATCAATTTTTACATTTTAAATGACATAACCTATACCGACGTGATTGATTAAATTTCAGCGTATTCTGTCAACAAAATATGTCTCAATACCCCGATTTCTACATCAAGCCAGTATACAAGAAGGACGATCAAGAAAAACTGTTTGATACCGGCGAGGCTCAAAAACTCGCACACATTCCCACACGAGCTGCTCTTGTAAATCAAAACTCGTTGGTGTATCACAACCCAGAAGTAAGGTGAGTTCTTTTAACATCGTCTCATCAATTTAATTTCATATCGATTCCTAGCCTTTTTATCAATTACGTCATGGAAGGTGGTAAAAAGAAATTAGCGAGGGATATTGTATGCAAAGCTCTTGAAAGGGTTAAACGTTTGCAACTTGAAAAGTACCATAAAGCTAACGATAATGATAAAAGTAATGTTGAATTGAATCCATACATCATTTTTCAACGAGCTGTTACAAATTGCAAGCCAGTTTTGCAGCTGACACCCATAAAAAGAGGCGGTGTGAGATATCAGGTATTTTATTTGTTTCAGTTGAAGCTTTTATTGATAATTTTGTTCTGTTAGGTACCAGTGCCTATAACGGATAGACGTGCCCAATTCTTATCAATGAAGTGGATTATTGAAGCGGCGAATGATAAAGAAAGAACGGTACATTTTCCTGA
>JAFFZR010018009.1:0-12022 GCA_018397195.1 Lethrus apterus | reverse complement strand
CTTAATGTCAAATTGACGTTTGTCAAAAATGTTGTCCAAACAAATCAAAGCTTTTCTTTTAGAATTCTATTTTTGAAATGGAAATGAAACAGGAAACGGTGAATGGCAATATTCTTACGTTGCCTGTTATGAAGAATTTCAGGAGCAATTTTCTAATGAACATTTTTGACAAACGTCAATTTGACATTAAGAAATAAATAGTGGTTTAAGTAAAGACATGCCGATTTATGTTCAAGACTTACTTTGACTAATTTTTTTTCGATCTCACTGTGCTTAAACTTTGTCCATTTAAACAAGTTTGTATCTCTTTAAATAAAAAAGTTAGCTATTGTAGAATTTTCCCGTGAACAGACTACATGTGATCCCTGTATTTATACACTCTAATCATATATTCTGCATAATCATATTTCGATGTAACAATACGCAAAATCACATGCTATAATTAATATGTATTCTAATACAGGTTGTCCTATACTTAAACTGAAATCGAATTAACAATTACGCAGCAGTAAATGGATAGTTTTGCGTTATAAACGTGAACATGACCGTTGGGAATGCTACGTAACTGCATTAAAAACGAAATTCCGAAACGCAAAAGCAAAATGAATTCGAGCAACGGAAACATTAAACTTTGAATTAGTTCATTACGGTCGGTAAAGAAAATCTCATTTTGTGTACTTAATCTTAAATTAGAAAAGAAGTTAATATTTTTACAGTTAATATAAATACAGACAAATTCTATTTATAAATGTTTACTCATAAATTACTTAAAATATTCATAGATGCAAGTAGTTATACGAGTATTCGTTTCATCTCATTAAGAGGGATCCATTAACGTACTTTCACAACTCATTATTTTCGATTTTGTTTTCTATTTTCATCATTTCTGTAAAATTAACTAACAGGTTTTATGAACTGTACATTACTATACATTTCACTTACTATTACTACAACTATTTAACACACGGCAACGGTCTTCAATGTTTGAAGAATTAGATATGTAGGTATTCAATCTTTACAAATTTGTCAAACAAGGTGAGAGAGAGAAAAAAGTACCAAGAAAATGGAACACCGGGATTATCCCATTACATAAAAAGGCATATGCATATGTAAGACATATTGATGTAAAACAACAAAATAAATGATAATAATTCTAAACGAGTAATAATATTAATAAATTGAATAAATAACAATATTCCAATAAAATAATAAATAAATTTTCAAAAAAGGATAGATGCTTGGGGTGAAAATTTTTTAGGCGTTTTTAAAAAAATATAATACTTTTCGATACCATACCATTAATAACTAAACAATCCCAACTTTTTCGTCTAAGTGTGAACAGTGAAAAATATACTTAAATAGATGATTTGTATGATGAAAGTAAAATGTTCTACGTCAGAAAAATAAGTATATTTCACTAAAATATCCATAATTTTATCCTTATTTCTTTAATATCTTAATGGACTATAAAATTTAAAAGAAAACAGGTGCAAACTTACCTGGAGTTTCTCTTCCAAAATTTATCATCATATATCTTGCCATTCACACGTTCACATTTTGTTTTTAATTTTTGAATAAACTGCGAACACGTTTAAAATTATAAAAAAACAGGTTGTTATTACTTTTCATCTAAGTAAAAATTTATTATCGATTGCGAATCGTAAAACTTCGATTAAACCGAAACCAATGGGTATTTATTGATGACGCACCATTATTAATTATTACTCTTGACGATCGAACGAGGAAGTTTTTGTCACAATGGGAATTTCATTTTTGTATCACAGAGATGGAAAACTTGTAAAAATGTTTTTCTATCAAACTTTAACATACATAACTTTTAATCATGTATCAAGTTATATAATTCTAAATTAAATTGTTAAAACACACTAATTTAATTAATCAGGAGTACAGGGTGTGCAAATTTCGATGTTTTAATAGGGAATTTCGATAACCATAAGAGATACAAAAAAAATTACCCTACAATCCTCGATCGCTTTTTTGGAGAAAAATTCAATGGTGAAAACCACAGTTGGTAATCGTCTTTTGTTTTCGAGTTATGGGCAAAAATTCGATTTTTTTCAATTTTCATTTTATGCCCATATCTTGCTTATTTGGAAAAATGAAGGAAAATAATGTCCACGTTCTTGAGGCACTTTTTTGATAAGAATGCAGTGGCGTTGTTGGTTTTTTGAAAAAGTTCTCCAAATTCGAGTTGTGACATAAAGTTGTAATTTTTTTATATGGAACTCATTGTTGGCTCTGGCTTAACAAAAAGAGAATTTTATTCCCATTTCCACAATATATAATATGGATGGTCAATTAATAATTTTAATACAGATTTTTCAAAAATTCATACTTTTCAAGGTCAGATCTTCATTTTTGCGTAGTAGGCGAATAAAGTTTAATATATTACAATGTTTTATTCAGAGTAATAATAATTCTGCAAGTCAAACATAAACGCCAATTCCTTTCTTTGGGGACACATTATAGACATTTTTTCGCTTGCTTCCCCTCTCAGCACTCCAAAGCTCGAAGAACTTATCTGGATTAAGAGGGAGGGGTTTGGTTACGGCCACGACCGTCCTACAGATGTTAAAGCCTATTCCAGCATACGCTGCAAGGATTAGGGAAACGTGGAAAACCTAATCAGAATAATAGTCGGTCGGAAGGCCAATTCAAAGTCACAAACATTGAAAATTTATATCTGTGATACCTATAAGTTTAATGTCCGCCACTAAGACTTGAACCCAGTACCTTGAGGTTTCTAGTCTATTCACTAAGCCACTAGACCAGCAATCACATAATACAACCCCATTTAAAAATACTAATAATAATATGAACGAACTAAGAGAAAATGTTATATAGTGTGTTAATTCTCTATCAACGTCAGTTCGGAGTGTTTTAAAGAGATATCAATTGTGTGTTGCGAATGACGCACGTCAATTTAAATATTCAATATAAGTTTGACCTTGAAAAATATGAACTTTTGAAAAATTATGAAAATTCAAAATTAGCTAAGCCATAGCCAACTATGAGTTCCATATAAAAAATTATAACTTTATGTCACAACTCGAATTTGGAGAATTTTTTCAAAAAACTAACAACGCCACTGCATTCTTGTCAAAAAAGTGCCTGAAGAACGTGGACATTTCCTTCATTTTTCCAAATAAGCAAGATATAGCCATAAAACGAAAACTGAAAAAAAACAATTTTTGCGCATAACTCGAAAACAAAAGACTGTAGCCAACTTTGGTTTTCACCATTGAATTTTTCTCCACAAAAGCGATCGAGGATGGTAGGGTAATTTTTTTGTATATCTTATGGTTATCGAAATTCCCTATTAAAACATCGAATTTGCCCACCTGTACCTTCATGTTGAATGCTGGACGTTTTACTATACATTCAGACTGAATGAATGCTGGACTTTGCTGTATTACACGTTCGTTAATGATGGACAGCGTGCTATAATTCCGGACACCCTAACTCTGACTCTTATACATAAATACTTAAACTTAAACTTTCAGCGGACATAATGTTAGATTTATTCAATTGCTACAATCTAAGTATAATCAACTCGACGCAGGCATAGGTATGTTTTTTCCTTTTTTTTTTTATTTTCCCATTTAATTTACAGCCTGTACAAGCTTACAATAAGTAAATATTTTAATATATAATTCAAACTTTCAGGTTAAATGACATTTACCTATATAATTTTAATTTTAGTTACGTATAAAATTATTTATGATTTTGGGAGCAAGGCATTTATTTATTTGGTAAGTCTCTTGACAGGTTTCTTCTTAATCTTCTTTGGTCTTGGGGTTGTCTGATGAAGTGTTCCACCAAGTAGTTAGGGTGATTATCTAATATATTTCTGTATTTTCTTAAGTAGATGACTATTTCTTCTTTTACAGTTTGTATCTGCAGATCTCTAGCAATGTATGTACCGTGGGGCATTGGTTATAAGGCGAAGTATTTTAGACTGAAATCTCTATTCCTAGGTTGGAGTTTGGTTATAATTATCATACAGATTGTAATCTATTTCTTGTATGTACTTCATGAAAAGTGCCTTTAGAACTATATAGGTGATAAATTGTAATATTACATTGTTGCTAACTTGATCCTTCATTCTATTAATAAAGATAAATAATCCAATGTAATATGTGTATCTTATCTAGCGAAAATCTACATTTTAATCCGAATGAGAAATATACTGGTGCACGTGGATGAATGATGATATATTTCATTTTTGTAGTGTCTTTAATGCGAGGCATTAAAAATAGTTCGTCATAATTTTATGAATGTTAGTATTACCAGTTACATGTTAGTATCTTGTGGAAAACAATATTCTGAACATGTCATTTAGTACATTATAGACGCCCCTAAATTGCGTCGTTTTCGAGTTATTTTTTCTTGAAAATTTTACTGTATGACTTTTATACAAAATTAATTATGATCGATTAGCTTATAAATGTTTTATTTAAATATTCCATTAGCAGTACTACATTTTTTCTTATTTAATTACAATAATTGTTTTATGAAGGTCTGCAAATTTTCAAAAAAAAAATCGAAATAACTCGAACTCGACGCATTTGAAAGATACCATCACATAAACAAAATCAATGTAGATTTTAATAGAGCGATACAGGATGGATACTAAATCCATACAATTTTTTTATTTTCAATATTAACCCCGTTTCTCTTCATTTGTTTTAAATTATTTGACATTTTCAGCCTCTTGTTTATTTAATGTGTGTATTTATTGTATGGATTAGGTAACATTGAAGACCTTCTCGTACATGTTAAGATGGTGACTGGAAAGGGCGTACTTGAAAAGGGATGTCGTGTACCAAGGATGAGTTGTGGCCCGGATTTTGACCACTTAATTTTGGGTTCAGAAGGTTCTCTCGGCGTCGTAACCGAGGTGATTTTGAAAATCCGCCCACTGCCGAAATGCAGAAAATACGGATCGATGGTGTTTCCCGACTTTGAGTCTGGTGTTAAGTGCATGAGGGAGGTGGTGCGCCAGAGATGCCAGCCCGCTTCTATACGGTTAATGGATAATGAGCAGTTCAAATTTGGCCAGAGTCTCAAACCGACACCTGGCTATTTCAGTTTAGTTTTAGATGGTATGAAGAAATTGTACATTACGAAAATAAAAGGATTTGACATGAATTCGATGGTTGTCATGACTTTACTCTTTGAAGGGGATAAGAAAGATGTTGATACACGAGAAAAGAAAATTTACAAAATTGGTAAAAAATATGGAGGAATTCCCGCTGGTGAAACAAACGGTGAAAGAGGATATATGCTTACTTTTGTGATTGCATACATTAGGGTATGTTAATATTTTTCCAATTTGTTTATAATTCAATATTATAATAGTAGTTTACGCAACAAGTGCGTGAAGTGGTTCATTATGAAACGAGTATGCGAACTCGCCTATCGGTTCGTGCTCAAAGCATACGAGTTTTTTAATGACACTTCACACACGTGTAACGTATACTATTTTATCTACAACCGTAAATATGAAGAAGAAAATTACCGAAATTTGTTAAATATAAATGTCGCCTGCAATGTCATGTTGTCTGTCCCTAGCAACGGTGTCAATAAGTAGGTACGAACATTTTGCCGTGGACAGTGCATCAAATAATTTACTTTATCGCACTTGTGTTATAATGAATCTATTATACCACTTGTGTTATAATGGATTACTTTACGCACTGTTTGGAGTGCGAAAAAGCCTACTTTATGCACCGGTTGTAGATAAATTTTATTTACAATATTTACACATTTTTACTTCAAGCATACATGCACAGATACTAATCTGTTTTATTTTCTAGGATCTTGGTTTGGAATACTATGTGGTAGCTGAATCATTTGAAACATCAGTTCCATGGGATCGGGCAGTGAGTTTGTGCAACAACGTCAAATACCGAGTAAAGCAAGAATGCAAACATCAAAATATAAAACATTATTTAATGTGTTGTCGTGTGACACAAACTTAT
Source organism: Lethrus apterus (assembly GCA_018397195.1). Lineage (NCBI taxonomy): Eukaryota > Metazoa > Arthropoda > Insecta > Coleoptera > Geotrupidae > Lethrus > Lethrus apterus. Next base: position 6,017 of record JAFFZR010018009.1, on the reverse strand, counting down.
GATGCCGGTTGTGTAATTTATTTCTATTTTGCTTTTAATTATTCACACATAACTAATCCGGTGGAAGTATATGAACAAATTGAAGAAAAAGCAAGGGATGAAATTATTGCCAGTAGCGGTAGTATTTCCCATCATCATGGTGTGGGAAAGCTAAGGACAAAGTGGTATTCAAGTACAGTATCGCAAGTTGGCGTTGGTTTGTTTACTGCTGCTAAAAGGGAATTAGATCCTAATAATATTTTCGCCACTGGAAATATTATAAAATGCAAACTATAAATATTGAGTTTACATTTATAAAATAAAGTATTACTTAAATATAGTTAATTTCATGAAATGATAAAACTTGCCAAGGTATTTTTTTCGTCACTTTTTATGTACTAGTCTAATTTATACAATTTTTCACATATACATATTATTGTATAAAAAATAAATATTAAAGACTTCAAGTTTTAATAGTCAATTTTTTGTTTGCTTAACAAAATATGAAGTTGCCATCATTAAATGTGTAATGTTTTTTATTTTTAAGAAATATGATTGTATAATTCAAAAATATATGTTTTTAGTATTGTGAAATTTATAGTTTGTTTACATATAAAATTTTTACAATAAATTAATGTGTAATTATCTGAAACCCCAAGTACAACATTCCCTCACCACCTTTATTTTGTGTGTCGATTACAAATAAAAAAATATATATATTTCAAGACATGAAACGTGACATTTGTAATAAATTATAAAATAAATTTGAACGCCTTTTCATATCGTTTAATGAATATTACATACAATATATTAATAAGAATCATTATTTCTTAACAACTTGAACAACATCTTCATCATGCATAATGTGTGTTGAACCAACCCTTTGAGGTGAATATTTTGTGCTTGTACCCCACACCAAAGCATATTTAAAAGCTTGTGCAAGTGTTCTATGTATGGCATGACATACATGTTCTACAGTTACACCTTTCCTCAAAATTAAACCGTCAGAAAAATCAGGTGGTTGACCTGGCTTCTTTGTATATACTCTGATCAAAGATAAATATTCCCATAAAGTTTCCAACAAGAAATCCAGGTTTAACTTCATATTACAACTAAAAAATATTTCATTATGTGCACTTTATATCATCTTAGGTCATTAGATGTTACCTCACGACAATACTATGCGGTTGTCTAGCTATTCTATCAACTTCTTCAATTGAAATTTGATCAATTTTGTTATAAACATATAAACATGGTAAGTAAACTCTATTTGCACATATTACATCAATAAGCTCATCAGCTGTACAATCTTCTCTAAACAGAACCTCTGCATTAAAAATTTTATATTCATGCAAAATCAACTGAACCAATTTTTCATCTATTTTTGTTAAAGGGCACGTTGAATTAAAAGATATACCACCTCCTTTTTTAATCTGAAACGAAAACAATGAAATGAAATTTTTACTACTTTTAAAATTTATAATACCTTAAAATAAATATTGGGTTTTGCTTTATTTAATCTTATGCCTACACTCTCCAATTCCCTTTCTAAAAGTAGCCTTTGTACATCTTGTTTAGTAGCATCTAACATCATCAAAACTAAATCGGCAGTTCTTGCAACTGCAATAACTTGTCTTCCTGTAAAGAGATCGTAGATGAAACTTTAAAGCAACCAGTACAAAGTATATTCTTATAAAAAGTAAATTAGACATGAAGCATGCATATACCTCTGCCTTTTCCCTGCGAAGCACCTTCAATAATTCCCGGTAAATCAAGTAATTGTATATTAGCTCCGTTATATTCAATAACACCAGGTATACATGTCAATGTGGTAAATTCATACGATGCTGCTTCACTTTCTGTTTTCGTCAAGGTTGATAATAATGTCGACTAAAATAAAATTGGTAGATTCATGCACAAAAATTAACATGTATTATTTAATATATAACTTTTATCAGTAAGAAGATAAACAGTCTTAGAATAATGAAATGTTAAATGCGTCAACAATGCACGTGTATTCGGATTTTAGGGTTTTTAGAATTGTTCATTTTAAACAGAACTAAGTGTTTTTGGTTAATTTTTAAATGTGGTGTGCATGTGTCTTAAATGATAAATGTTAGTTTGGGAGCATAAATCAACCATAAATATACCTTTCCAACAGAAGGAAAACCAATCAATGCAACTCTGGCATCACCACTTTTCAACACATCGAAACCTTCTCCCTTTTCAGACTTCTTTGATGGTTCTAATAACTGAGATCTGTATTTTGCCAATTTAGCTTTTAACAAACCTAGATGGTATTCCGTGGCTACAAATGAAGTTTTATTATTGTATAAACATACGTAAAAGTAGATTATACCTTTGTTTTTTTGGGTTCTTGAAATTTCTTTCTCTATCTCAGATATTTTTTCTAAGATTCCCATTTCATTAGTTTATTAATTTACACAATTTTCGATAATTTGACAAACTTACATACATTTGACAGTAAATCTGACAGTTGGATAGAAAAAATATTCACTGGTGCCTCTGGCATGTTCGTTCAACTTTAGTGTGAAGATAGCTCACATTTTTTTTTAATGTGTGATTTATACTAATAATCGATATGAAGCACTTTGAAGAATATGATATAGGTAAACCACTGATTACATGCCAAGAGAACATTAAAAATTGTATAAATTTTTTACAATTCATAAAATCTTGTCATTTTTTTTTTCCCTTAATATTGGCGACATTTGTGTTTGTATGATTGCCTAAAAATTTGAAAATGTCATATTATGCCTCTTTTCGGCAACAAATTTTCACCAAAGAAAACGCCACCACGTAAAAGTTTTAGTTCCTTAAATTCAGAAGAACGTTTGGAAGAATTAGTATCAGAAAATGGAACAATTAATTTAAAACTTGGGGACCAGGAGTGTATTTTTAAGAATGGCGAATGGGAACCAGGTAAATTCTTTCACAAGGTTCACAATTTTAGATATTTTAGTTTAGAATCTATAAGAATTGTCAAACATTTTTCAGAATCAGGAGTATGTGGTAATACACATGACTCAAATAAAAGATTACAAACTAGAGTACAGGAACTAGAAGAAGAAAATAATATGTTAAAGCTTCGATACGAAGTCCTTTTAAACATGGTAAATATCAAGCATTTCTTAAGGTAAATTATTTTTATACCCAATTTATTACAGTTAGCTCAAACAACTGCCGAGAGTCACATGCAACGAAAGGAACTTGAGAAACTTCGTGATAAATCAAAAACAAAAAAATAATTAAAGATATTCCTAATGCAAAAAAAAACTGAATACAAGATAAAAGTAAATGTGTAAGAATTTCAAACAAATTATCAAACTTATCATTTATTTGTTTAAAATATAAATAAATTAACATTGGGTAAAGAAATGTATTTTATGCAAAACTAATTTATTGTAATGAAAAATTGTTTAAATAAAATTTCTCATATGTTGAACTTCTATAGTTTATGAATTAGGACATTTTGTTCTTATGTGACCTAAAATAAAAAACAGATTTCAAAAAATTGTTATAGAAACCAAAATCTTATATGTAATACCTTCTTCACCACAGATACCACATTTTCTTTTCGCCCTCGTCTGACTTTTGTATGGCACTGTTCGATTATTCTTATTTTTACCTTTTCCTTTACCTTTCCACTTTGAATTACTATTACTGAAACCCCTATAAGACGAATTTCCACCTCCACCTCTACCTCCTCCTCCTCCACCCCAATCATCTCCACCATCATTACCATTAGACACCTACAAATATGGTTTTAAAAATAAATGTTTCTTTGTGTTTATATAATAATGTACCTCATCTGCCCATTTAAAAAAATTACAGGACTCCTCTCTAGGCTTTGCACAAGTATAAAATTGACGACCTTTATTCGGTCCATCTTTTTGTACTGTCCTTAGTATGGCTTGTTGATGGCAATTACAGTTTAAAATTGTGTGATGCTCATCAACTCGACTTCTCGATGTATTTAAATTTGCTTCATCATTTGCTGCCCAGAGAAAGAAATTACATCCACCATTGTCCTGTCCAACAGAACATTTGTAAAATTTCTTCCCTAAAAATAAATTATAAATAACAAATTTTCTATATTATGCGAGATACCTGTGTTAGGTCCTTCTTTCCTTACTGTAAGTAAGATAGCAGGATGATTACATGAACAAACAACTTCGGCATCTTGATCATTTTCATTGCTTCCAACAAAATTTCTACTTGTATTTGAAGGTCCAGGTAATGTATCTAAAGAACTTCCTGTACTACTAACAGAATTAAGAAAACTTCTTGAATCAACTTTTTTGTTATTTCTATCATTTGGCCTGTTATTATTATTGCCTAGTATGCTATTATTTGCATTAGCAAAGTTAGAACCAAACCCCCAATTATTTGATGTATTTTGATTTCTTTGATTAATCGATTGATTGATCATTGTACCATTATAACTTTGATGGACATTAGGTTCCCTTTGTACATTTTCTGTAAAGTAAAACTATATTTTTGGCATTTATTTTTTTAACCGACTTATTAACTGATTATCCCAAATTTTTGTATCTTAGTTACTTGAGAAAATAAACATTTTACTCTTATAAATTGAAATTGATGGTTTTCTTTAGATACAGTCGGTCATGTATAGTAATATCATTAACATTTAACGGAAATACCAAATTTGTACTTACGTCTTCTAACATTGTTTATGTTAATATCTAGGGTGTTTAGAACATTTTCATCACATCCTCCTATACATATTATATTGGGGTTTGGATACCCGGGGAAAACATTGTGTTTAAATTTAATTTTCACTTTTTTTGTGTTTGGCCCACACTAAAAATATATAAGCAAGAATTATAATAAGAACTCAAATCTAGAACATGAATAATTCTTACATTTGGACAACTAATATCTAGCACATCTATACTCTCCACATTTATTGAAAACCATACAGCATTTGTACAACCTGGATATCCAAGACATGTAAGAAATTTTCCTTGACCATTCTTTCGATCTTTTACTATCATGTCATTTCCACATTTTGGACATTTTAAAACTGATTTAAAGTTGTCTCTGGTTGTAATATCATCTTGATAGGCCTGAGGGCGATCGTCTAATCTATTTGCCAAAGTTTCATCGATACATCGTATTCGTTCCACAACTGTCATGAATATATCTTTGTACATTGCCACTTGATTTCTTCTGACTACTTCTGGATCTTTCAGCCCATCACATATTAATTTCAAATCACTTTCAAATTCGGCACGTAAACTGGGCTTTGCCAAAGATACTTCTAGACCAATGTTGTTGTAACTGTAAAATACACAGAACTTAGAACATAGAAAAATTATAATAAATGTACTTAACAGTTTTTAAAATTTTAAAAATAAAGGTAAAAAAAAATACAAATAAACTGACCCTTCAACAAGACCCATACCCAAAGTTCCTGGAACAAAATACATATTTTCATGTAAACCAACGTATTCCCTTGATTTTATAGTATCAATATGATCGGCATGTGTTGCATCAGTTCCAATACCATGCTTTTCCATTAGTGCTATTAGATCTGCTTCCGTAAGTAATTTTGGTGGAGATGTACTACTTTCAATCTAGAAAATATAAAAACTGAATGTTAAACATTTATCATTGAAAGAATAGAAAAATAAGAAATGACAAGAATCATTATTTCTTACTTACTTCTAACTTAATTTATTGGAAAGTCTAGAAATAAACAAATACAATAAATTAGGTTTAGTACTAAATGACCAGTTAGACATAAATAATTCCCCTCTACTTAATTTGACATTAAAATAGTTAATTCCTCCCACCCCCTCCCGAATTTGTATATCTATATTAATAAAAATGAATTTGCAAAATGTCCGACGGAGCATCACTTGAGAACGGCTCGACCGATTTGGCTGATTTTTTTTTTTGTTGTGTTCGTAATTGTCAGGACAAGGTTTGTATGAAAGAAAATTTTTGGAAAATCCACGGAAAAAGTCGGAAATTTTTAGCGTATTTTTAGG
>JAFFZR010018008.1:0-12112 GCA_018397195.1 Lethrus apterus | reverse complement strand
CAGACGCCGTGTATCCTGGCTAAAGAACCTTAGGGATTGGTTTGATTGTAGCAATGTTCAGCTGTTCAGAGCTGCAGTCAACAAGGTCCGGATTCCTGTGATGATAGCAAACCTCCGATAGGAGATGCACTATAAGAAGAAGATTCAATAGTACTATTTTGACAGCATTTTGGTTAGAGAAAGGCAGATATCGACACTTTAAATAAATAAATATTCGAAAAGACACCCGTGGAATCAGTTATGCATTTTGACAGAAATTGATCGTTGCCATAGTTTTTGATCTAAATGTGATATAAATAGTTCTCGTGTCAAAAGAATATTATTTATTGCTATATTATTATTATTATTTATATTTCTATAGCATTCTGTATTTACGGAAAGAGTGCAAATAGCTTTATAATTTGTACAATAAACGGTTTCCATATCCCCATAGTCCGATAGCTCTAGTTTATAATTTATTTATATCATATACATACGGCAAAAACAATGGCAAGAATTAATTACTATCAACATACATAGCTGATTCATTTCGAATATTTATAAGTGTCTATATGTGCCTTTTTTGAATTTGTTTTAACGCGTATTTTCGAATAATTAATACGGGTTGTTCCATTTAAATTTCGTAATTCAATATTTGTTGTTAAGAAGTGGAAATTTGGAATAAAGGTTTAATAGTATAGAAATGATCTTTCCTAAGGCTCAAACAGATTTCCTGAATTTGAAATAAATTAGACCGTCTCCGAGATATCGGCTGTAGTAAACGTCCTGGGACACCTGTATATGTATAAAATAACAATCGATGATCTTGTCTGTCTTTAGTAAATTAGTGAAGCTAGCCCAGTACATGTTTTGAATCGAACACTCAGTAAGTTAAAAAATGGCAAATGAATGCTCCCCAAGTATAAAATAAAATAATTTAGTCTTCCAAAACCTCCATCCTTGCCTATTTTAACAATGTTAATTTAATTCACCCAACGACTAAAATGTGTTTTTTGTGTTTATAGATAAAGAGACTTTAGTAACAGATTCCGGAAAATTGTCCGTTTTAGACGGACTTCTAAAGCGTTTAAAAGAAGAAGGACACCGTGTTTTAATTTATTCTCAAATGACAAAAATGATCGATTTATTAGAAGTACGATTTATTAAATGTGTGAATTTTTTTATAGATTTTTCTTTATAGGAATATATGTGGCATCGTCATCATAAATATATGAGATTAGATGGTTCTTCAAAAATATCCGAACGCCGCGATATGGTAGCCGATTTTCAAGCTAGAACCGATATATTTGTTTTTTTATTATCAACTCGAGCTGGTGGCTTGGGCATTAATCTTACTGCAGCCGACACCGTAAGTCAAACATGTGAAATTTATATTTTTGAAATAAATGAAATTTCGTATTTTTTAAAAAAAAATTGTACTTTTTGTTACAATTACCCCATTTCGGAAAGTAATAAATTTGTAATCATATAACGTACATATCGTTTTGACGCTTGAATAAATTACTTGAATTACCCGAGCATGTAAGTAATACTAATGTTTAACGGATGCTTTGTCCACGTAGTCCTCAAAACATGCTGGGAGAACTGTGTTGGACTGTTCTCAACGAAAGTATGGCATTCATAACATTCTTATGTTGCGAACTGAACATATTGATAAACAAACAAAATGTACGACGAAAGCCGACGAATTTTTTAATGTATAAGAAATTATTTTTTCATATTTAGAACGTCAGTGTTCAAGATTAATAACACGATTGCTTTGAACTTTTCTTTTTAACTTTTTTCATAATTTTTTATGTTGTGAAAACAGCCGCAAGAGGCGTAGGTTCAACAGCAAGGGCATGGCATGACATTCAAATGTGTTCTGTGTGAAATATTTCCTCTATAAAGAAAAACCTGCGAGTTCTTAAACAATAAAATAAAAACAGTTTCAGGCTTAAAATATGTATAATTAAATCCATTTAAAGAGTTCTGATTAAGTCTATATTAATTAAATATAATTATGTTGATTCAAAAACCATATAAAGATGATATTCCATATTTGTAACCTATCTTATTTATGTCTTGCACAAATACTGATGTAACTGATTATTTTACTTATTCATAACTCATCATATTTAAAAAATTGAAATAGAAGAAAATGAAAGAATTAAAAATTGTTCGTTAAATTTTTTCCTTTATAATAAATATTAGTGTCAAATTCTTGATTGAATATGATTGAAATTATACTTATCTTTTACTTATTAAGTAATTTAATTACTTAAAAAAGATTTCGAAACACATTTTTATATTTTATTATATATTGTGTGTCGTAATAAATATATTTTATTACATTTTCGACTTCTTATTGGTTGATTGCTCAGTAAAAGATAAGTATAACTTTATAATAAGGTGACCAACTGTTTTTTGTGCAATAGGAGTACATCTGGAAAAAGATATTATTGGTTGTACGGGTTGGGTTCGCTCGGTAATTGAAATTCGAGAAGTCAATTTTTAAAAATTTTGATATAAAGATGTTTAGGGGGTTGTATGGGTTGGATTCGTAATTGAAATTCAAAATTCAGTTTGTAAAATTTTGAGAAAATGACGGATGTGTGTGGGGGTTGTATGAGTTGGGTTCGCTTTTGAGATAAAGGTGAATGAGTTAGGTTCGCTCCGTAATTGAAATTTAAGAAGTCAATTTTTAAAAATTTTGATATAAAGATGTTTAGGGGGTTGTATGGGTTGGATTCGTAATTGAAATTCAAAATTCAGTTTGTAAAATTTTGAGAAAATGACGGATGTGTGTGGGGGTTGTATGAGTTGGGTTCGCTTTTGAGGTAAAGGTGAATGAGTTAGGTTCGCTCCGTAATTGAAATTTAAGAAGTCAATTTTTAAAAATTTTGATATAAAGATGTTTAGAGGGTTGTATGGGTTGGATTCGTAATTGAAATTCAAAATTCAGTTTGTAAAATTTTGAGAAAATGACGGATGTGTGTGGGGGTTGTATGAGTTGGGTTCGCTTTTGAGATAAAGGTGAATGGGTTAGGTTCGCTCCGTAATTGAAATTTAAGAAGTCAATTTTTAAAAATTTTGATATAAAGATGTTTAGGGGGTTGTATGGGTTGGATTCGCAATTGAAATTCAAAATTCAGTTTTTAAAATTTTTGAGAAGATGACGGATGTATGTGGGGGTTGTATGAGTTGGGTTCGCTTTTGAGATAAAGGTGAATGAGTTAGGTTCGCTCCGTAATTGAAATTTAAGAAGTCAATTTTTAAAAATTTTGATATAAAGATGTTTAGGAGGTTGTATGGGTTGGATTCGTAATTGAAATTCAAAATTCAGTTTTTAAAATTTTGAGAAGATGACGGATGTATGTGGGGGTTGTATGAGTTGGGTTCGCTTTTGAGATAAAGGTGAATGTGTTAGGTTCGCACCGTAATTGAAATTTAAGAAGTCAATTTTTAAAAATTTTGATATAAAGATGTTTAGGGGGTTGTATGGGTTGTATGGGTTGGATTCGTAATTGAAATTCAAAATTCAGTGTGTAAAATTTTGAGAAGATGAAGGATGTATGTGGGGGTTGTATGAGTTGGGTTCGTTCTTGAGATAAAAGTTGGGTTCGCTCCGTAATTGAAGTTCAAGAAGTTAATTTTTAAAAATTTTGAGTTGAAGATATAAAAGTGGTTGTATGGACTGGATTCGTAATTCAAATTTAAAATTCAGTTTTTAAAATTTCCGAAGATAAAGGATGTATGTGGGGGTAGAATGGGTTGGGTTCGCTTTTGAGATAAAGGTGTATGGGTTGGGTTCGCTCCGTAATTGAAATTCCAAAGGTAACGTAAGGGAGTAGTGAAAAGGAGTAAGGCTTTAAAAAGGAGTACGGTTGGTCACCTTATTTATAAAAAGTGCTCAAACTGTGTAACTAAACCCACATATATACGAAAAAAATCAACAAAATTAATTTGAGAACATCTTTTAATGAAACTCGTCGCCATCCTAATTTAACAAAAGGATCCTTTTTTTGCTCAGAGAATGGCATAAACTTATTGTTATTTAATTTGCCGGAAATGTCACTACACATTATTTTACCGTTATTCGTTTGTTTATTAGTATAACTACGCCCAAATGTTTCAGTTTCATGTAAGTTAGCAGAGGCGGGTTGTAAACATTTTTAACATATTTTCTCTAAAAGATCTTTTGAAAAATGATGATAGAGGAAAATATTGAATAATATTCGCGCTTATTTTGCAGATGTTTTCGATTTGTTCCACTCTTTTTTAACTTTTAACAAATATGGATATTGATTAGTAAAATGCTTTGTACTGCATCCAAGTGTTATATGTTAGATTTTATTTGAATTTCAAACGTGAGAATCTTGAAAGTGTATAATATCAAGTTGAACTATTAAAATCACTTAATGTGTAACACGTGTTCGTATCCTAAAAGAACCGAACAGTAGCCAAGCGCTTTTCGCTACAAAGGGGTGGTAATTTAGAACTACCACTCAACTAGATACGTACGAAACACGTGCGCCTGGCAGGAAATGGCCTAGGAACCACTCTCTATATCCGGTACATTATATAAGAACAATCCTAAGTGGTTTATATTCAATGTTCATACATATATTGCAGGATGTGTAATAGGAATTATCATATAAATTTTTATTCGCTGTTCACAATATTTGTTATTAGGTAATATTTTACGACAGCGATTGGAATCCAACAGTCGATCAACAAGCAATGGACAGGGCACATAGATTAGGACAAACTAAACAGGTTACTGTTTATCGTTTGATATGCAAGGGTTCAATTGAAGAAAGGATTTTGCAAAGAGCAAGGGAGAAAAGCGAGGTAAATTTAATAATTTAATTCGTCAGGGGAGATTTAATTTTTGTAACTTCAGATACAAAAGCTGGTTATAAGCGGTGGTAATTTTAAACCCGACACTTTAAAACCAAAAGAAGTAGTATCTTTACTGTTAGATGACGAAGAAATAGAGCAGAAATGTAAGTACACATTTTTATTTATTTGGGCATTAATTAATATAATGTATATATTTCCTTTTCTAAGACCGACAAAGAGCCGAAGAAAGAAAACATTTAGAAGATATGCGAGAACTCGACCGCAAAAGAAAATATATGACGGCGTTTAAGGTATGTAGTGGTATTTAAAAGAGTTTTTTTGCGTTTTTGTGTAAAATTTTTTAGTGTGAGAAATCTGTATTTTTACCTAAAGCCGACACACACATCAAACTGAAATTATTCTGAGGAACAATTTGGTTGAATTTTTTGTTTTGTTTTTATCTGCAAGCCCGCTTAAAATTAAAAGATTAAAAGATCTTTATGTTTTTTAGACTTCGCCGGCTATTGTAGAGGTCAAGAAAAAAAGTGATAGTCAGGAGAGTGGTTTTGTCGAATTCTCAAGTTTCGACAGCACACCTAATAGTCCGCGTAGTGAAAATTCACCTGACATAATGATACCTCCAGACGAATCGAACGAACCCGATTATTTAGATATTGAAGGCGATGTAACATCGAATAATAGTAAGCGTCCGTATAACACAACAAATTGAAATAACATCAAATTTTGTTTAGAATTTTCCAGTTATAATGTATACAACAGCAGTACGATTAAACCTAGAGTGCCAGGGAGAGGAACTTCAAAGCGAGGACGTCCGCGTGGATCTAGAAGGATGTCAGCTTTGGGAAGATTTAATAGCAATAATGTGACTAATACATGTTATTCATCGCATAACGGTAAGTGTTATTATTATTTAATTCAAATAAAAATAACTCGAGGATTGACTGATTGATTGAAACATTGATCGGTTTCAATTTTCATTTCAGTTTTATTAATTTCATTAATTAAATTCTTGCTTATAATTCGATTCGATTGAAACTCACTTATTTTTCGGTGTTGTTTCCAATGATTTTCTGTGTTTTATTTTATGTATAATATTTGTTTGTTAGTTGCAGAAACTCAGGTGAATGAAAATTCTCCATCGACAAGTATGGTGTATGAGGCGTCTCCATCGACATCTCAAACATGTCCAACCAGTTCATCATTTTCCAGTAACCCAATTCGCAGAGGACCGGGTAGACCCAGACTAAAGCCTGGTGGACCTTCAAATGCCGGTTCACGAGGAACATACAGACCTAGAAAACCAGCTAAACCTCTTCCTGTACCTTTACCATCAGATGGGACCAGCACATCCAATTCAGTTACCGCTGGTCCTTCATACTCAACTTATTTGTATAATTTTCACGAACAGTCAGATTCTTAATTTATTTTATCGCGTCTTTACGCTCTAGTTGAATAAAATGCCGATAGTTTTTAATTACGGCATCATTTTTTAATAAACGTTTTTTAGTTGTTTTTTAATGAATGATTTTATTTTTTTTTTTTGCTGGCTTTTTTTTTTTTTATTTATGACTGAAGATGTCTTTTAGTTTGCTTTTCATTTTCACATTCGCTTTTATGTATATTTGTTAACTGTCTGCTTCTTTTAAACAAAATAAATTCATATCATATATTTGTATCATGTTTTTTTATTTGTTTTAAACCTGTTTACTTAAAAAAAAGAGTAAAATCAAAATGTTATGAAAAATATTAATTAACAAAATAAACATTTATAAAGGTTGGAGATTAACCTAAGTGGACCCCGTTGAGCAAAATATTAAAATTATTGTGTGATTTTTGTTGTAAACAGTGTTAAATAAATGGATTTTTTCCTGTTAATACAAAAATATGCTTGGTATAAAGCGGACATATAGAAGATGAATAAAATTCAGTATGGCAATTCATGATGGTATCCTTGATCATGATAATTAAAAGGTGTAATTAGAAATAGTGATGGCACGTTTATGACTGCAATTCTAAGAACTGAAATAGGAAAGTAATTTTGAAGTAAAAATTGCATGTGATTCATAGGTTAGATTATGTAACAGAAGTCACTGTGGGAATATTGTCTGCTTGTAGCGGAAATAAATGTATACATGGAAGATTAGAAAAAGTTACGTATATTCAATTACGTGTCGTGACAATATTCATGACCGAAGCAAATATACAGTTAATTATAATTTAAAAAAATGATTTTCGAAAAATATTGTTTTTCTTTTGATTTAGTATCATCAGCATTTTATTTATTTAAATAAATAATCAACAAGATAATTAAATAAAAATGGTTTTAAATCTCTGTGTCGAAAATATTTTCAAAATTTAAATTTTCATCATTTAAAAATTTTTAATGGGAAAATGTAATTATTAATTTAAATAATGTTTTTAATGTTTATTATTATAAAAAAAACAATTATCATCATATAAAAAATCTAGGACGGGCAACTATAATTAAAAAGAAAATTTTTTTTGAGACCTATATTCATCTACGCTGATTATATATAGCGCTGAAATAATATGGCCTTTGTAAGATCTGTAAACATGTGTCAGTAGTGAGCTTCTAAATATTTGAAGTGCGTGCATTACAAGAAAGAGTATTCCGAAATGGAACTAACGACGTTAAAAAAATATAAAACCGTATTGTTTTGTGCGTATACGTGTGTATAAATTTTAAAATGGTGTCATCCTTCAGTTTTCATAAAGAAAACATTTACGTGTATAAATCCTTACACGATTAAGAAATAATTTTATTATGTATTTGGCGAAATACATTTTTAAAACATGGTAAGTCGTTCGAAGTTTTTTTGGTTTTTTTATTCGCTCGGTAAATAAAAATCTAAAATTACTGCTGCACTCTGCTCATTATGGCGTCGTTTAAAAATATCTTAATTTATTAATACTAAAGCAAAAAAGCGCACAACAGATTTTGTACATTTACATTTTCAAGGTCAGCACACCTTGTACATCACTCTTGCCTAAAATTGCAATTAAGTTTATTTTACAATTTTAACACAAAAATCTAGCTCATTTTTTTTTTGTTTTTTACCCCATACAACGTTCTATAATAACCTGTTCTCCCTCAGCTTGTCCACGATTTATATTTATTTGTGTCGGTGTTAATAAATATTTAAATAATAAAAATATTCAGATTAAGTTATTTTTATACAATTTTCAATCAAAATGTGTCCAATTCAAAACTGTCGAAATAAGTTATTTTTGAATAAGTGCAATGGTAAGAATTTATGACTGAAATTTGGGTCACCCAAACAAAACTTCATTCATTTGCTGAATTTCGTGTGTGCCAAGTATCTTTGTCGGCGTCTCATTGAAAAAAAAAAAAAAAATGGGAATTTAATTTTATATCAGAATATTGTAATAATTAAATAACTTGTCACGCATTTTGATTTTTTCTATTTTTTGACGTAGTTTGTTGAGAGATTTATGTTTTTGATGCCACACATTTTCTAACATTTTAACTATCGTTTTGACGTTTAAAATTTCTTCTTATCGTTTATCCATGTTCAGGGACACCTTAACCACGGGGGGTAAATAGGCTATAGACCAGAGGCGCTAGCCTTTTGCGGCGGCAATTGTTCTTATTGAATTTTGTATTTTATTTTGTACGCCTTTTTACTCGTTTTTTGCTATCTTTTTTACCTTTTGAATTTCAATTGCGGAGCGAACCCAACTATAAATTGTAAATTTTTAAAAACTGAAAAACTGACGTTTTGAATTTCGGACCAAACATAACCATAAATTATAAATTTTAAAATTCAATTACGGAACGAACCTAACCCTTTTAAAAACTGACTTTTTGAATTTCAATTTACGGAGCGAACCCAATCCATACAACAAACTTTTTCCCGTATATTTTCTTATGAANCCCATGCCAATCTCACTATAAATTTTAAAAACTGACTTTTTGAATTTCAATTTACGGAGCGAACCCAATCCATACAACAAACTTTTTCCCGTATATTTTCTTATGAAGAGAAGCGTATTTAATTTTATATCGGAATATTGTAATAATTAAATAACTTGTCATGCATTTTGATTTTTTCTATTTTTTGACGTGGTTTGTTTATTGACAGATTTATGTTTTTGATGCCACACATTTTCTAACATTTTAACTATCGTTTTGACGTTTAAAATTTCTTCGTATCGTTTATCCCTGTTCAGGGACACCTTAACCACGGGGGGTAAATAGGCTATAGACCAGGGGCGCTAGCCTTTTGCGGCGGCAATTGTTCTTATTGAATTTTGTATTTTATTTTGTACGCCTTTTTACTAGTTTTTTGCTATTTTTTTACCTTTTGAATTTCAATTGCGGAGCGAACCCAACTATAAATTGTAAATTTTTAAAAACTGAAAAACTGACGTTTTGAATTTCGGACCAAACATAACCATAAATTATAAATTTTAAAATTCAATTACGGAACGAACCTAACCCTTTTAAAAACTGACCTTTTGAATTTCAATAATTTAAATTATGGGCGAACCTAACCCATGCCAATCTCACTATAAATTTTAAAAACTGACTTTGTGAATTTTAATTTACGGAGCGAACCCAATCCATACAACAAACTTTTTCCCGTATATTTTCTTATGAAAAGGAGCGTATTATTGTTAGTAGCCTACGGGCGCCAAATATCTTTCGACGACTCTGTCCCTGTTTTACCCCAATATCTATTTTTGTTTTATTTTGTTGTAACATAATTTTGATACATTTTTAATATTTCAATATTCCTAATATAGTGTGTTGTGTCCAGTGGCGTAGCTACGGAGCAGTTGGAGCAAACTGCCCCAGGCGCACGAATCATAAGGGCGCAAAATTAGAAAAAGCAAATTTGTAAAAACATTTTTATAAAATTTGTTTTTCGATTTGCCAGATTTTCTATAAAATATACAAATATTTTTTAAATAAATAAAACTAAAAGCTGTATTTCAAAAAATATACATTATAAATTATGTATGTATTATGTATGATGATGCATCACTATATGTATTACAAGTTGTGTTTTACAGCAAAGTCATGGGCGCAGAATAGAGGCAAATATTCGGTGTTTTTTTAAGCAAGCGGTATTTAACGCTTAATATTCCGTTTGTTTACGTTGTGTAGTGTTTTGCTGGGTATTCACTCGAGCATTTGCTCTGAATAACCGAAACCTAAAATTAATCAAAAATTATTTAAGAACCAGCATATTACATGAGCTAAGACGGTGCAGCTCTTATCGATTGAAAAAACAATAGCTTGTCAATTTGATCTGAATTAACCGATTTGCAAACGAAAAAGCGAGAAAACAACAATTTTGAAGTTTTTTTATGTGGAAACTAAACACGCATACATTTTGTTAACAGAGTCAATAAAAAATGTAGTAAATATTAGTAAGTACTCTGTACTTAAAGAATTATATTTTGTTTTATTATTATCTTTGTATTCATTAAATTGAGCATCTTTTTGTTAAAATGCCTTGAATTTCAAGTAAATTGTTATTAAGGTTTTAAATCGAAATAAGTACATACATGTTTTTTTTAAACTAAAAGTTCAAAACAAATTTCTTCAGACCTTTTTCGAGAAACAAGAGGGCGCATCGATTTTATTTGCTCCAGGGCGCTGAATATACGCTACTGGTTGTGTCAATAAAATGTTTTATGAATGTTGCTATTGCTGATCGTTAAGTTCTATCGAATATACACCGGACATGTATTTTTTTTACATAAAAATAAAAAAATTGAATGTTTTGTACGTACATCAAAATTTTTAATGATGATGACAAGAAGGGGACAAACCGTGACAATTACGTGCATATGTATCATTACGAGCCCAATCTAAGGCAAAGACTAAGAAAGTAGGAGTGTTGTTTCGGTTAGTGGTCTCCGAAGTCTTCATGACTAAAGTTTCCGGTCAGCCG
This sequence comes from Lethrus apterus, assembly GCA_018397195.1. Lineage (NCBI taxonomy): Eukaryota > Metazoa > Arthropoda > Insecta > Coleoptera > Geotrupidae > Lethrus > Lethrus apterus. The sequence goes on along the minus strand of JAFFZR010018008.1, from coordinate 1,322 downwards.
GTAGCGGAACTTCGCATCATAGCCCACGGCACACTCTATCTTCACTGGACACTCGCTCAAAACAAAACAATAAGAACTATAAAAATTTCTTGACTAAAATTTCACGACTTTCATTCATATACACAAACAGAGTCGATCTGTCTAATGAGATTTGACGCCCATTTAAAGTAAAGAATAAACTTAACGATTTGTTAGCTCGGATGGCAGATGTGACATAAAATATCTCCAAACATTTAAATTTTTATAGACCATATAATATTAAACTCCCATCTGCCCGATTTGTTATTTTCTTGATTTAGTCTATTATTATTATTATTATTATTATTACTAAACCTACCAGTTAAAGAATCTTTAAATTTCATTTTATTCCCATATATATTTCATGTGTTTAAAAATCCAACAAAATCGTCTGAACAAATTAACATTTCTTAAAACCAGTATTTAAGAGTGTTGAAAGAGTTTTGCAATGTCTGAAACTTAAAATAGCAATAGATCCATCCATTCCAGAGGTATTTGCTAAAATGCTCCGCAGCAGCTATTTCAAATGAATGTCGTTTTTATTTCCTTTATTTTCTTTGATTGTTCTGTCGCAACGCCATTCTAAATCCTAAAGGACGATTTATTTATTAGGCAATTCGAATTTCACAAATTAAAATATCCGAACCAAAATATTTTAAAAATTTCGAAAATAAATTCGCATTGAGTAATTGTGTTTTAGAATTATGTTTTAATTTTTTCAACTAGAACTTGAACGAGACAAAGAATATAAAATTTTATTATAGATTCTGTAAGTTTTATCTAAAAAAAAAAAAAAAATAAAAATAATGTTTTAAAAGAATGAATTGAATTTTCCTTAAAATCTAATACGTAAATTCGTTCTCTTTTCTATCAAACGTGGAATTCTGTTTCATTTTTTTTTCTTCGCCTTGCGTACAATAATTTTTCCAACTATTTTATAGTTAAGTAATTATTCAAAGCTGAATTGCTTAAACGCACATAAATATTGTTCGTGTTCTTATACAGTCCGTTCTACAAAACGGGCCCGAGACTATAGCGGCTTCAATTGTGATTCAATCACCAACAAACCATATATATTATTAAATGGGACAGTCTTAGCTACAACTTGGCGGAAAAAATTCTTTATTAAACACCTTCATTTATTTGTTATGACGTCATCGCCATTTTTTTTTAAATGGCAACCTATATTTTTTATGTTTTATTTCGTTATGATTTTTAATTCTGTTTTCAACGGTATGCAAATTTAAATAGGTTGCATAAGAAAAAAATCAAGAAAAACGGCTTTACAATTTTAATAGAAATAT
>JAFFZR010018007.1:0-12301 GCA_018397195.1 Lethrus apterus | reverse complement strand
TTTTTTAAATAGCAACCTATATTTTTTATTTCGATAGGGTTTTTAAATCTGTTTTCAACGGTATACAATTTTAAATAAGTTACATAAGAAATTAAGAAAAACGGCTTTTCAATTTTAATAGAAAGATGAATGAAATGAACAAATTAATCCAGTTAATCCATGATACGGCAAAAGTTTACTAAGAAAAGTAGTTCAGAATAAGAAATTATGGCCCTATACAAAATTTCAGGAAGATATACCTAATTTGATTTAACCATGATTAAACAAAATAAGACGGTTTAATCAAAGTTGGTAGATCTTCCTGAAATTTTGTATAGGGCCACAATTTCTTATTATGAACGACTTTTCTTAGTAAAAGTTTGCCGTATCATGGATTAGTTGGATTAATTTGTTCGTTTCATTCATCTATCTATTAAAAGTTGAAGGCCGTTTTTCTTGATTTTTTCTTATGTAACCTATTTAAAATTGTATACCGTTGAAAACAGATTTAAAAACCCTAACGAAATAAAAAATAAAAAATATAGGTTGCCATTTAAAAAAAAATGGCGATGACGTCATTACGCAAAGGAGTAGGGGTAAAAAAATTGACAACGACCTCACTTATTATTATAACAATTATTATTAAAAATAGCCATAATACGAAAAAAAAACAAAATAGCAGGAAAAAAGGAGTAAATTTAGGTATATGTAACGCTATATCAATTTGAAAGATACTGCAATCTACATTAAAAGCACGTAAAATTTATAGGCTGTTCTATTTAAAATAAGCGAGAAAAAAAACAGTCAAAAATGTCTGACTTGCAACTATAAAATGCAACACCTTGTATAACGTATAGTTGTAGAGTGTATATTTACTAATGAAAGTACATATTTTTAAGTTCTTAGCTATCTTCACGACAACCTATAAATGTCGAAAACAATTTTAAATTTTAAATATCTGCTAAACTATTAACTTTAAGTAGGCAATCAACTTACATGAATTAAATGTATTCTAATGAGGAATCAAAATACTTAACATTATACAGGCTGTTTCATTTAAAATAATATACTTAGGTCCTGTATCACTAAAAAGGAACGTACTGTACAGGGTGGGCAAATTTCGATGTTCTAATAGGGAATTTCGATAACCATAAGACATACAAAAAAATTATCCTATGATCCTCGATCCCTTTTTTGGAGAAAAATTCAATGGTGAAAACCAAAGTTGGCTATCGTCTTTTGTTTTCGAGTTATGCGCAAAAATTCGTTTTTTTTTCGTTTTCATTTTATGGCTATATCTTGCTTATTTGGAAAAATGAAGGAAAATAATGTCCATGTTCTTTAGGCACTTTTTTGATAAGAATGCAGTGGCGTTGTTAGTTTTTTGAAAAAGTTCTCCAAATTTGAGTTGTGACATAAAGTTATATTTTTTTATATGGAACTCATAGTTGGCTGTGGCTTAACTAAAAAGAGAATTTTATTTCCTTTTCAACAATATATAACATGTATGGTCAATTAAGAATTTTAATATAGATTTTTCAAAAATTCATACTTTTCAAGGTCAGACTTATACTGAATATTCAAATTGACGTCCGTCATTTGCAACACACAATTGACATCGCTTTGAAACATTCCGAACTGACGTTGATACAGAATTAACACACTATATAACATTTTCTCTTAGTTCGTTCATATTATTATTAGTAATTTCAAAATGGGTTATATTATGGGATTGCTGGTCTAATGGCTTAGTGAATAGACTAGAAACCTCGAGGTCCTGGGTTCAAGTCTTAGTGGCGGACATCGTAAACTTATAGGTATCACAGATATAAATTTTCAATGTTTGTGACGTTGAATTGGCCTTCCGACCGACTATTATTCTGATTACGTTTTCCACGTTTCCCTAATCCTTGCAGTGTATGCTGGAATAGGCTTTACCAGCTGTAGGACGGTCGTGGCCGTAACCAAACCCCTCCCTCTCAGTCCAGATAAGTTCTTCGAGCTTTGGAGTGCTGAGAGGGAAAAAATGTCTATAATGTGTCCCCAAAGAAAGGAATTGGCGTTTATGTTTGACTTGCAGCTCAGAATTATTATTACTCTGAATAAAACATTGTAATATATTAAACTTTATTCACCTACTACGCAAAAATGAACATCTGACATTGAAAAGTATGAATTTTTGAAAAATCTGTATTAAAATTATTAATTGACCATACATGTTATATATTGTTGAAAAGTGAATAAAATTCTCCTTTTAGTTAAGCCACAGCCAACTATGAGTTCCATATAAAAAATTACAACTTTATGTCACAACTCGAATTTGGAGAACTTTTTCAAAAAACCAACAACGCCACTGAATTCTTATCAAAAAAGTGCCTGAAGAACGTGGACATTATTTTCCTTCATTTTTCCAAATAAGCAAGATATAGGCATAAAACGAAAATTGAAAAAATCGAATTTTTGCCCGTAACTCGAAAACAAAAAACGATAGCCAACTTTGGTTTTCACCATTGAATTTTTCTCAAAAAAAGCGATCGAGGATTGTAGGGTAATTTTTTTGTATCTCTTATGGTTATCGAAATTCCCTATTAAAACATCGAAATTTGCCCATCCTGTACAAACATGGAAGTGTCGTTATTTATATTTTCTTATTCTTTGCATACATCATACATGTTAATATATTTTTTTGTAAAATGTTATGTGAACATTGAACATATTTACCTGGCGGAATTTTACAGACCGTAGCTGGATGCCAACCGTATCGCTGGTTACAATTTGGAGATTGAACAAAAATACTTGAATCACTCAAACATTCCGCAAATACTTCTCCACCTAAAAATAAAATATAACGAATATAATTATTTCATTCAAGTATTAAAACTGACCTATGTAATACAATCTAACACCTTTTCCTATATGTCTACGTGTTTGCTCCACAACTGTATTTCTATTAACGTTAGAAAGCAACCCAAGACAAAATCTAAAAAACATAACACTCATTATACAAAATTTATTTTACTAGTTTATCTGTATTGTTCATATTACCTTTCAGCATTGCTTGGATCTGTAAACCCATCAACTGTTATTGATGGTTGGCTCGCATGAAATGTTTCACCAACTCTTGTGTTGAGTTCATAATAGCTGATACTACACCAAAATGCAGGTTCACAATACATTACTGGCTGAGCATCAACTGGTGGACTAGGTGTTAATCGTGATATACCTGTGTTCATACAAAAAGAAAAATTTTAAAATACATCCATACTAAAAAATATAATATGAAACTTGTTCAAAAACGTTGTTACATTTTTTAAATGGAATTGTAAATTGTTGATTATTGTGAAAGAATGTATTTAAAGAAAAAGTATATACAGTGTGGTGATAAAGTTTGGAACAAAATTCATAAAAGCGTTCTATAATGTTTTTAAGAAAATCGCTCGGACAGGTCAATTTTTTCAGTCAGTTTTTTAAATGCTGTCTTCTGACGTTAATTTTTTTGGAATGACGTCATTTGTTTTTGTACAATGACGTCATCATAATTTTTTTTAAATGACAACCCCCACTTTTTTCTTCTGTTTTTAATAGACCTTCTTACTACTTAAACGGTGATAACATTTTTTTTTTTGAATAAACGACACATTTAAATTTTTGTTTTAAACAAAAATTTTAATTTTTTGAAGAAAAAATGTTATTTTTTTCAGAAAAGTTCTTATGTAAAGAATTAATTCGGTGATAACCACTTAAACATCAAGGAGGTCTATCAAAAGCAAAAAAATAAGAGGTGTCATTTAAAAAAATCGATAATGACGTCATTGCACCTTAAAGCTTCACTCTTCGTCTTAGATACATAAATTACTGTTATTTGCTTTAATTTAGAATGTTTATGATTATTATTTTTACTAAATTATAACCACTGACGATCTGAAGTAAATGTGTCATTTATTCAAAAAAACTTTATCACCACACTGTATAAAAGTTCGATATAACTAGTGCCCTAATGAGATAAATAAAAAAGCTGACTGCATTAAAATATATTACAATCCCATTGTGTGGTAATGAAATTCCAGATAAAATAAATCATAAATGTACTTACGTAGTTTCAGCTTAGAAAATTGTGTATTTTTATTGACGATTTTAAATAAATATGCACAAACTTACTCATATTATCATTTGGGTCAATAGGATCTCCATCTTCTGACATGTAACCTGGAGGAGGAGTTTCTGTAGGTGGTGCCGCACTATGTGGAGACTCCAAACCAGTAGGAGGACCATTTGAGCATAGACTTACTGCTTCCATGTAAGCACCACTATGTTGCATGTGTAGCCTAAAAAATTTTTTAATTGGACATTTATAATGCATAACACGACAATAAAAAGAATATAATAAAATACAAACCCCAAAGTATTTGTATTATGTGGAAAGGAAGTATTTTCCGGCACTGACGTATTTAAATCATCGAGAGAGTGAGTATATATATTGTTCTCATCATTTGTTAACGTATGTCTTGGTACAAGAATAGCCGGTAAAGCTAAAATATTAGAACAAATATACTAATAAATTAAAATGATAACAGAAATATATTTTTATGTTCAATTAGTTATCAGTTATCACATACCATATTTCTACCATTACCAATCTCTATAATCTCTCTATGTTATTATATTTCAACCTCATTATCTATTTGTACATTGAACGTCTCGTTTTCTATTTCATTTTATTTTATTGAATACATTTTTATAATTATTTTATATTTAAATCTATATTTTTATTTCTAAAATATTAATTCCTTTTACACATTTTATTCTTTTATAAATTTTCTTAAGCTCATTATAAAATTAGTTGGCTAATAAAATATATATCACCTGCCATGCTATATAAAAATGTTAATGAATCTTTTGTTTATAGATATTTTTCTCTTTTCTATTTATCAGACATAAGAGAAAAAAGAATGATAGAAACGTGTAGAATGTTTTCCGTATTCTTACTTTTAATTTTTTTAATTAATGTTTTAGTCACTATTTAAATTTTGAATTCACTGAAAGATTAAAGGAAAATGTGATGCATGTATGTGTTTACAATCATCAATGTGATAAAAAAATATTCATATGCAAAATTATCTTTGAGTGTAAAATGGTAATCTAATAAGAAACAAAAAAGTTCACAATAAGAATTGCTTACTTTGTCACGATTAAATGTTCACGAGAGAAATCTTTCTCATGATACAATTTTACTGAACTGAACATATGTGTCGTGTTATTTAAAATTTCTTGGCTTGTATCATGAGTCATCAGTGTCTCACATACATCTTACCACAGTGTATCATGAGCAACCAATAGCTTGTACTATTAGTTTTCTCTGTATTACTAAGCATAAAGAAGTCGAGATATCTGATTTAAAAAGTGATTTGGATTAAATAAAGTGTGGTAATACAGAGGAGTTTGAACATACTTTAATCTTCCAGATGCATCCCAGTAATGAGAAATAAAATATGTTGCAAAAAAATGTGAAACTGCAATACTACAGCATTTATATAACCCGATGTTAGGAACAGTATAATGGTTACTTGGAACATAGCAAGTGTGTCAATATGTATTTATTCTATGCTACATACACGTGCAAACAACAAAATCCAACATCTACAAATTGATTGAGAAATGTAATTAAACAGTTACATTTCTTTGTTTCTTAAGGGATGGGGTTGGGTTATACATCCTCAGTCTGTAATCCCCTTAATCCCCAAGAAATTGTAATTTTCGGCTTTGATAACATATGCAGACTGCACAAAGCAATTAGTATTAAAAGTGTATAAACTGAATAATCTAATACATAATAAAAATTTTAGAAAACGTAACCATACCTGGACTTTCAATTCTTGTATAGTGATACGGATTTATACAAACTTCTTCCTTTTTTAAAGAGTAGGCATATTCACAATGCTCAAGTGGTCTTAATTCATGATGTGATTGTAACTCTGGCCATCTCCACAATCGACAATATATTACATGTGGAAGTCCTTTCCTCTGCTGAATATTAGATCCAATTTCAGCTGCAGGTCTTATTCTAAAATTAAAAATAAATCACTCAAATCAGAAATGAATAATACTTATGTTATGTTTTTATTATAAAGAAAAAGGATAGAAAACCTGTTATTTTTATGAAAATTGGTGTGAGTAGGGAGACCAGCACATTTGCCAGACATGTAGGGTAGGTCACAAGCCAGACTCTGTGGGGTAAGGAGGGGGATACACAAATCCATAATTTGACCTTAAACTTCGCACAAATGTAAATACAATCAACTTACCTCGGTATTGTCACACATTTAGTATTGTGATTCTGAGATGAAACAGCTCTTTCCAATTCTTCTAAAGCTCCCGATTTTTTCAATTTTTTTACTAAACTCTTTACTGCCTTCTCAGACCATTTATCATCGGCGTCTGAACCTTTTTTCCAGCCTAGCAAGCGCTTAACGACAGGAGGTGTAAATGGTAACATTCCACTGATCACGAAACACACACATACACGAAAATATGTATTACGTTTTTAGTTAGAACACGTGGTTTTGTTTATTATTTTTTACAAAAAAAATTGTACAAACTTATTACTTTGCAACTGCCATATTGTACTTTGACAGGACGTTTATTATTTCGGCTACTGAATTAATCAAGGACATCCGCTGTGCTAAATCTTTCATTTTCGCACGTTAATAAGTGTAACTATGAGCGTACGACGATGATAAGTTCTCACGCATGCGTGTGTCAAAAAACGTAGTTATATCATTGTCGTACATTATTTTTTGTAAAAGGTAATTAATATTAAAATAATTATTTTTGAATAATTGTTTAAAAAAATAAATATTGATTTTTTAAAATAATATACATGCAATTTTTTTAACTTTATAAATTAACATACATGATATATGTTAATTTATAAAGTTAAAAATATTATGTATTGATGTATGATACATCTAATAGTAAATACTAAAATAATGAATTGAAAATTAATAATAATATTATAAAAAAATATAATAAATGATGAAACATGAATCTTAAATATCAAAATTGTACTAATACTAAATAAAACAATATAGAATACAATAAACAACATAAAAAAATAATAATTTGCAAAAAAGGGTGTTAAGTTTAATGTTGATATAATTTAAGGATTTCACTTGCAATATAATAAAATTTCTGGATCAGGAAACATATGATTAATAATTATATTGATTATATACACACCTTTTCCTATCCTATACTTATTCATGTTATGTAATAAGCATAATGTGATCATTCGTACTGGTTTTAGCAGTACAGTACTGGTTTTTTTGTATTTAGTCCTAGTTAATTGTGAAGTGAAACCAGGACTCAAAATTTGATGAGTTATTATTAAAATGTATCCATTCATCAGAAAAATATAAAAAACAAAAATAAAAATTAGAAATGTAGAATAATGTATCTTTTTTTTTACATCTTTTACATTTATTAAAATCTATTATATTAATATAATGTATTTTTTACTTTAATAAGTTTTGACAAAATACAAAATGGTGAATGCGCCTCAAATTAGTTTTTTACCAAAAATATGTCACTATGGTCACTTTAAATAAGCATCATCTCTGTTTAGAAGAATTTAGGAAAAAAATGATAATTAAAAGTAATGCTTGTTTCAACAAGTTCTAATGGTGATTCAATTTTCTACGTGGACTTCCATAACACCCCGTATATCGCTATATAACTTACTATGCATTGAGGTAGGTTAGTAATCATTTCACTGACCTTGAACACGTTGGATGTGACCACCGACACGTAAAGCTAGTCTTCTTATGCTTAAATTTGTCTCTTCTTTAATGGCTTGCAAAATTTCCGGTTCGATTTCCAAAAGCTGGGCATTTCTTGGACATCACAGATCGTGCGTTGGTGACACAAATTTTCCATAATCACGCAGTCGTCGTATAGTTGCCGAAAATGTACGCGAAATTGGGCACTTGACGATTTGGAAATCGCTCCATGTATAAAGCTTCCCCGTACAATAACACTATATCCGTCAATTCGGTATTCGTAAAATTAACCATGTTTAATAATTAATTTTAAAATTTTGATCAGAAATTCAATGTATACGGCAATGCAATTCTTTTTATATTGACAACATTGTAAACAACACAACAGTTTTTGCAAGTTATTATCGCACAAAAACATTTTCACTTTCTCGGTCTTTTCAATTCATAACATTTCAATGTCAAATAAGGGGTTAGAAAAATAGTAAAAAAATATTCGCATTCAAAAACATTACAAACAAAATTTTGTTAAGAACCGCGATTTGTACGAGTAGTTAAATTTTCTACGTTTTATAACATCCTGTATAATTTTATAAAAATCATTCGAAATACCTGGAAAATAAAAGATAGTGGGTATCTTTAATAATATGATGCTATCAACCACGTACATATTTATAAAAAATGTTGCCGTTTGACATCTAAAATTCTTTATTAACAAGAGACAACATTGAGTTGGTATGGCAAACACGCAAGAGTATCTATCAAGGACATTTTTTCAAAGTGATTATTATTCATATCTTTATTTTCTCTTTGATCTACAGAATTTGGTAGAATGAATCAACTTAACTAACAATTTGCCGCCACTAATAATCTCAGAGCACATGTTTTTCCAGAAAATAATATACACATGAAACCCGGAAAATACCAGCCACGAACAGAACTAACCAAGTAGCCCATTATTGAATGTATGAGTATGAGGATATACGGGCGCTAACGGCGATACGAAATATATAGAACGGACATAGACATAGAAACGGCATTTAACCGCAGGCGAGGGAGGCTACAAAAGAAACAAAAACTGAAGATTAGCTCGATAAACGTACTTTAGAAACGCAAAAGCTCAAAGAACAAGATTAATTGTCTGCAGCATGCAATGATGACGAGAATATTGCTAATACAATTAGAATGAGAAACAGACGCTTTCTAGCATAATGTGCAAGAAAAAGAAAAGAAGAGCGCTAAGAAAGAAGTGTGAGATTACACTACAGAAAATTCTACAAAAAAAATTAAAGAATGAGCAGGAGAATATCACCAAAACAAAACGTGTGTAAAAAGTGCTGGCAGAGAAGAAAACATTATGAATAAGTGAATCCTCTGGTTTCAAAACCCCCTAAATCCACGTAGTGACTTTTTTAGAAATTAAAAAAAACTGTGTAACTATCTTGTAGCGATAACACATTAATGATTTTTTCCCTAAATTACTTTACACTATTAGATCCTAAAATGACACAGCGGACAAACGCCATACTTACAAGAAAGTCACAATTTTGAAAATACAAATGGATTTAGTTGGTGTTGAAACCAATTATTGAATTTAATGCAATTTGAAAGTCAATATTGTGGAGTGCGTGTGTTTTGATTCCGAACAAAGTAGATTTGAAAAAAGGGAAAGCGTATACAATAAAAAAAAAAGAAAAGAAAACTTTTTATTATTTGAAAAGCAACAGGAACGAAATGAAATTAGACTAATAGATTCTGATTTATATTACCCAATGTTGGAATTGTAGCTTTGTTTATTCACGTTCTCATTGGCTGATGTGGATTTAGTGGCGTTTGAAAATTATTTCCAATAGATTAGGTGGAGTTTGAAACTAAAGCAAATTTTAACAGTGAATTCTAAATGGAATTTGGTGGGGTTTGACATTATTAGAGTTTAAAAATCTAATCGTAGTAATCTAATCGATTTTATTACACATTTGAACAGGTGAAAAGTTTTCTTCTTTCTTTTTTCTATATTTATTTTGTTAAAACAATAATAAATAGTAACCTAGCTAGACCATGTTAACAAATGAAGGAAGAATGGTAAAAAAGTTTATGGAGTAGAAGCCAGAAAGCTTCAGGCTTTCTGGCACAAGAACAAGAAGACCAAGAAAGAGATTTATGGAAGATGCAAAATTGTAAGAGAAAGTTAAAAGACTAAAACCCACAAAGGGCTATAACGCTGAAAGAAGAATAAGTAAACATCTTTTAAAAATAAATGTTACAAAATTTACAGGTTAGTGCCAGTATCAATAAAGTATCAACGTGAAAATATTATACAAAAACGTTTTAAACGGATCGAGTTCTTGCATTAGATTTACATATTTTTGTTTTGTCGAGAAAACAAAACTCAAAAGCTACTTAGTAAAAAATGGACTGTTCATGACGTTTATGTTTTCTGTACATTCGTATTTCTTTTTCTACACTAATGTGTGCGACACTGCAAGACCCATAACAGAATTTGTTATGGGTTTGTTATGTGTCATAGCAGTATAAGAATATTAATTATCTGTTAAGCCTGATTGAGAAGATACGTCTCCACCGTAAACCCCTAAATAGCAAGCTTATCGTTAGTTGTGAATATGTATCTGTACCCAGTCCAGGGCCATCCTAATATATTTGGCGCTCGTGGGCTACTAACAATAATGCGCTCCTCTTCATAAGAGAATACACGGGAGGGGTGGCGGGGTGACCAGACCAGTGAAGTTTTACAAAAGTTTCAGAACTAGAAAAACTTAATACAATTACCAATAAATAAGGCGACCAATTATTTTTTATTAAAAAGGAGTACGGATGGATGGAAAAAGGTTGGGTTGGGTTAGCTCCGTAAATTGAAATTCAAAAAGTCAGTTTTTAAAATGTATAGTAGGATTGGGTTATGTTCGCCCATAATTGAAATTATTGAAATCAAAAAGATCAGTTTTGAAAAGTGTTAGGTTAGCTCCTTAATTGAATTTTAAAATTTATAATTTATGGTTGGGTTGGCTTGGTTTATGTTCGCTCCGTAATTCAAATTGTCAAATTATTGAAATTCAAAATGTTCGTTTTTAAAAATTTATAATTTATGATCGCTCTGCAATTGAAATTCAAAAGATAAAAAAGAGTGTACAAAACGAGTAAAAAGGAGTACAAAAGAAGTATAAAAGAAAATACAAAATTCAAGATAAAAAAGAGTGTACAAAACGAGTAAAAAGGAGTACAAAAGAAGTATAAAAGAAAATACAAAATTCAAGTAACCTATAAGAACAATTGCCGTCCCAAAAGGCTGGCGCCCCTGGGCTATAGCACATTTAGCCCTGTGGTTAGGGTGGCCTTGACCCAGTCGCGTTATGCGAAAAATATTGGATTGGCCGGTTTCTGTTATTGTTATACATATACAGGTTGGATCATAAAAAAAGAACCAGGCTATAACTTCGTTATTTGTGGGCCGATTCAGAAAAACATAAAACTATGAAAAATAGCTCTAAAAGTACTACGCGAAAGTAATATTTTTGCTTCCCTTTGGACCACGGGTATTAACGGGCGATAGTCAATTTTTTTTTTTTAAATGGCCACATATGATTTTAAGTACACAGTTTGATAGAGTATTATTTTCTTAATTCAGTCATGTAATCAAAAATCAAATATGCATTTGCACAATTCTTTTTTTTTTAAATATTCTTTCTTTCCGACAACGTGAGCTATGCATGTCACAATTACAAACTGTATTGTGCACTGCGATTTACACTTGTCAATAATAACAAAAATAATGGATAATAGTGAACGAATTGATATGGGTCATTCTTTTACAAATCGTACACCTATTTTGACTCCACGATTTGGATTCGTCAGGAAATTTTTCTATCACTTGTTCCCATAAAATAAGCCGACACCTATATCGGGATTTTGTTCTTAAATGTATATTTTCAGAAATATATCAATTTTGAGTTTTGGTAGTTTCCTGGATTCTCTAACATTCAAAATTCATTATCTCCGGTTCTATTGAACGGATCGTTCACGTTCTTTCATTATTCAACGTCTTGTTATGTCAGCATCTCAGTTGCATGCTGACGGTATTTACTTATCGTTAATTAAAACAAAATAATAACAATTGAATTGTTCAAATGATGTTTTCATGCTTGTCCCCAGAACGTATGAAATTGAGAAAAATACCATATATTCGCTATGTCTTAATATAAAAAAACCCATGTTTGAGAATAGTGGGGTCTCTATTCATTCGGAAGATATTAAATAATATCGAGCGCGCGTAGCGCGGCTCGCGCCGCGTCCGAGCGTGCAATCAGCCTTACTCGGCACGCTGCGATTCATTTTGTTGTTCAAAAGCGTAGTGGGCGAACTACAGTTCGAACGACAGAATGCCAAAATCATCAAAATTATCGGAAGGGTCAAAAATTCGAACGGATAGATGCTTCAATCCGTTCAATTTGTCTCCTCATCCGATAGTACGAAATTACCATAGCCTCAGGAAAATCTAGAGGCAACATTTATTGGTATTAAATATAGCCATAACA
>JAFFZR010018006.1:0-12710 GCA_018397195.1 Lethrus apterus | reverse complement strand
AAAACCAAATCGTTTAAGATTTAAAAGTCTAAATAATCAAATAATCTAACAGAAATTTACGTAAAAAAAGGTAATGTTTCAGAAATTGTATGATTATTGAATAAAGTGGTTAGGTTGGGTTATTTGTATATACATCAAACAACCTCCAACCATAATCCTCGATAAATTTAACAATAACAGTTTATCATAGAAATTCAAAGTAACATCTAAATATGAATCATTTAGGAATGTTTAAAAAAAAGATATAATTTTAAAGGCATGACGATATCTGTTCACGCCGCGAAGCTTTGGTTGTCCGCGAACGTGACTTTATACGAACACTCGGAAATTAAATAAAAGACGATGAACCCTTAACTAATAACTATATTTACAATAAGAGAATACAGCTTGATCGATTTGTGGTTGTTGTTAGAGTCTTGGTTGTTGGTCTTAGACTGTCTGTGGTTGTTGTTAGACTCTTGGTTGTTGTTCGACTGTTGATGTTGATCTTAAACTCTCGCTGGTTTATTTTAAACTGTCTTTTAAAACATGGAGGATACGCATCCCTGACCCACTCTTAGGTGGGTGGGGGCGCCTTTGGGGCAGCCCGCCAAAACGTTGAAGATGCGCAGGCAACCCCAACTCACCCTTTGGTGGGGGTGACTCTGTGGCTGCCTGCTGGCCGCGACAATATCCTTAGCTCAAGAATACATGGAAACGAAATCCAAAAATTCGATATTAATTTCAAATCTGATTCATTCCACAACATACATTAGAAATAAACGATGAACTATCATCATTATCATCATAACCAGACCTTCTACCCTAGGGTGTCGAGGTTACAAACTTCTTCCATTCTTTCCTGTTCTTTGCCATTTTTTAGGTTCCAATCTTTTCCTGTTTCTCTCATTATAGGTTCTACTGAATTGTTTGATGTTTTTTTTTTTTGGTCTACCTCTTCTATTTTTACCTTTTGCCTCCCAAACGTTTTTAACTTGTCTGTCTTCTCCCATTCGTATCAAGTGTCCGAACCAATTCAACTTCTTGTTCTCTTTGCCGATTTCACCCCCTAATGAATGCCTTATTTCAGTGGTGCCCAAACTATTTTCATTTCTGACCCCCCTTTTTGTGTAAAATTTTGTCGCGACCTGGATAAATAGTAGACGTTTTTTCAATCGTCAAGGTAGTTAAAGAGAATTTGTTTTGGAATTTGCGCTTATGTTTCTGCGTTATTAGAGGTTCTATTTTTATTAAATAACATAATTTTATTTCATTATTTTACTGGTACCTGATACTTGTTAAAGAAAGGCCTTATATTTTTTATTATCAAATAAATTTCTTTGTGGCGACCCACAAAAATTTTCTTGCCACTTTTCTAAGGTATCTCATCTCCGCTACTTGTTGTCTTTTTTGTTGACTTACTGTCAGTATCCAATTTTCTCCTCCATGTATCAGTCCCGGTAAGTAAATTGACTTGTAAATGAAGATCTTGGTCTTCTTTTTGTCCCAGGAAATTTTTCTGTAGTATCTCCAGCGTTTTTCCTTAGGTTGGAATAAAATGGGTTGGTTCCATAACACTTGAAGCAATCTTTTAATTGTGAAATATTTCTTAACTTTTGATAGAAATGACACAAAACATAACTTACAATAATTTCGGATCTCTTTCTCAGTTAACGAGTTACTTAGGTTGTCTTTTCTCTGTTTAAACGGTCTGAGGCAATCTTAGATTATTTTTATAAAACAATCTTCAAATTCATGAATATAAAATTCGTAACAGTTATACATGTGTAAGAACAACAAATCATAATCAATTTATTCTGCAAAAGAACTCTACACAAAAGAAATAAATGTCAAAATAATTCATACTGAAGAAGGCGGAAAGGAAATTGACGTGAAAAGGGAAAACTTTTTATAAACAAAGCACAAAGAAAAAAGTAGTCGATTTATTGATGAAAATTGTAGAAGTGAAGACAAAAGGTCCAACGAAATAAGAAATCCAATGTACAATAAAAATAAAAAGAATTTAATGCACTGAGCGGATGAGAAGAAGCAAATGTACAAATGTTACATGAAGTACGGATTTGGTAGAGAAGAAAATTTAAACAGTAGCATTTGATGATGATGATGTGTTAAAATAAGATCTGGAGAAAAGAAGTCTAATTAGAAAGAAGAATTAAAAAAAGGTACAAGAAAGGAATAAAAATTCTAAAAGAAGTTGAAGAAGAATTAAGAAAAAAATTACTATTTGTAAACAAATAAATAAATAATAATAAAATGTGTATCAAATATATTTATTTAAAAATTTTGAAAATACGGGAAAAAAAGGTCGAAATCCTATTCTAAATGAAATGAAATCAATATTGTCATTATGAGTTCACAAATTCTGAACTTTTATGTATTGAGCAGCTTAAGGAATTATTATTATAAGAATCATCCACGACGTGGCTTTTTTTATTATCCAGTGAAATTTCCTTTTAATGGCTAAATAAGACAGTTCGAAATACGCTTCGACAGTAATTGAAACACGCAAGCACAACATAAACAAATACGGAAATTACAAAAATCTCATGAATGAAAAAGAAATAATAGCCCTTCTGCTGTATAAATAAGACAACTCACTAACTTTATTGGACCTCCCGACCAAAATAAATTATAGCCTTCCAATTGAAACAACGTAATTTACTTCCAGCCCTTAACAATTTATTCTTATTAGGTGGAAAACTGTGGAAAACAATAATAAATCAGATATTTATAAAAGTTAAATAAATCTGTTACAATACTGCCTCGTTGATTTCAACCATAAATTACACGCCGGAAAACTAATTTGCCATCTTTATTTCAGAAGCATAAATATCATTAAATGGAGCTTTAATAAGCTATGTTTGTCCCATATTTTACCGTGATAATTAATTTATAACTACGGAAGCTACGGCTTATGGTATGTAATTTGAATGTTAGTTTCGTGGGCACAAAATTTAAAAATTTAAAAATAGTACACAGTAAATTTTTGATATACGTTTAAATACATTAAAAATACATATTTATTCCATTAATATACATAATGATGCGGACGATTCTATGTTTAAAGAAAATTAGAAAATAGATTTCATCTTTACTCACTTAAAAATCGCTTTATAAATAAAATATCGATCCGTCACGCCGAGATGAATTTAAAACGCGACGCATCAAAACAACATTTATAATAGTTGCCTTATGAATACAATTTCAATATACAAAAATAAATGTATCATGTTTAGCTGAATTCCGAGCACATTCGGTTTATTCAGTCATCAGTCATTCCAGCCGTCTGGCTTTGCGATCACATTAAACAATATCTAAACTTTTCAATCTGAATAAAAAATTTCAAATTTGCATTAAGCTATCGCTTGATACGACGCGCGACGTCTACTTGTAATTCTAAATATAAATTTTAACAAGTTTGCTCATGCGGAGTAATATATTGTGTTATAAAACTAGGCGATAAAAAAAAAATTTTGAAACATCCGTATGAAAGATGAATGAATTGAAAATCTTACATTGTATAACTTTATGAGAATTATTTCTTTTTTCAATTTTCAGATATTATGGATAATTCCATTTCACATTCCAACCATTTTCAACTCTTCTTATTGCTTCCAACCAGACAAACCAGGAGATGTAAAATAAACAAGAAAAACGAAAGCAGATATGAAAACAGAATTAAGACAAAAAGATAATAATAACAGAAAGAGATAGTAATGACAGCAAAGTCGATGCTGAAAGGAAAGAAAATATACGGGGTGTCCCCGAAAGGTCTGTACAAAATAATAACACATATTCCTGAGGCGAAATTAGGACGATTTAACCCAACTTACCTCTATTCAAAGTTGCTTCGTTTAGCCGCTAGAGGGATGCAAATGTCCTGAAAAGAATTCGCTTTTTCGAGAAAACTTTCTAACGCTTATCGCGATTGGGACCAAATTTGGTATGTGGATTTGTAATAAAAGAAAGCATTATTTGACATGTTATTTTCTCTTCTGCGTGTTTTTTAAGTGGTCAAAAAATGGTCATCCACATCTTAAGAAGCTCATAATTTTTTTGTTATTAGATGAATACTTTTGAAACTTTGTTTGCTGATAGACACATAAGTTACCTACATTTCTTGTCTTGAAGGCGGTATATTCGAACATTTGTTGTGAATTTTTTTCGTTGATTTGATTAAAATTTCTAGTTCGTGTTGAGGGTTATTAATTTTTTCTGCCTAAACTATGAGAAATGACGAAATGGAGCAAGAGACAAGAAATGTAGGTAACATATGTGTCTATCAGCAAAAAAAGTTTTAAAAGTATTCATCAAATAACAAAAAAGTATGAGCTTCTTAAGATGTGGATGACCATTTTTTGACCATTTACAAAACAGACAGAAGAGAAAATAACATGCCAAATAATGCTTTCTTTCAGTACAAATCCACATACCAAATCGCGAAAAGCGTTATAAAGTTTTCTCGAGAAAACGATTTCTTTTCAGGAAATTTGTATCCCTCTAGCGGCTAAACGAAGCAATTTTGAATAGATGTAAGTTGGGTTAAATCGTTCTATTTTGGCCTCAGGAATATGTGTTATTATTTTGTTCAGACCTTTCGGGGACACGCCGTATAATCAATCATGCATGATTTTTTTTTTTGGATATATAACATGGGAACTTTTAGATTGTTCTTTAAGTAGTTTCGCCCATAAACGATATCTTTTTGTACGAATAAATTGTTCATCCAATGTATATGCAGTTTACGTACATACCTCAGGGATGCCAAATCACGATTTTCTTCCGAAATATCTAATCGCTGTTTGTTTAGAAACATAACTACTCTATTATTTCCCTATAAATGAAAATAATCTTAGATCTCATATTTAATAATATATCAGATATTTTGTAATAAACTACCGTAGAAAATTAATTGTTATCTGGCATTTATCAATTTAAGAGAACAATAAAACAGTGTTTGGTATAAAAGTGTTATTTTCGGTAACGATTTATCGAGATCTGTATCTATAAGTGCGTACATGACTTATACATCATATGTCTTTAGTTTTTTAATAGTATCAATAATAATAATGATATCTTAATGTTTCGCGGCCTATAATCTACCTATCGACAGATGAAAGGTCGTTATATTTATATGTAGATTTTTCTACGGAATGCGACGAAATGCGTATTTAGAATTTTTCTAAATTTTATTGTGGCAAGGGATTTTTTTTTAATGACATTTAAGTGAATCGAAAAATACAATTTGATCCCTTCACCATACTTGCACTTATTTAATCGTGAATGCATACATTTCGAAAGCTATGCTTAAATAAAGGCAAGTATGGTGAAGGGTTCTTACCGTATTTTTCACATCATTTATTATCACAGTGTCCAACATAAAGGGATAAGACTTTGAAGAATGTATGTTCCATTATTAATTATGTGTTACAAGTGTAGTCATTTTTTTAGAAAAGATTTTATCATTCATGCATAACGATTATTTTTATTCACTAAAATGTTTTATGGATAAAAAATATATATATTTTTAATAGATTTTTTCGTAATATAGAATATTCAAAGAGCCTTCTAATATTAATATATATTAATGTAATTAAGTAATATTTACATTACGAAAAACTCTGAAATTAATTGACATTATATATGGTTAAAATAACCATTTAATGTGCATATTTTTTCATTGACATTATTTATTTTTATATTTTTGCAATTTCAAGTAGTATCGGCACAAATAAAATAATGTAATCAAAAATTAATGTGTGGTTTCTATGAGCATGCTCTTCAAATTTACCCGAACAAAAAATGTGTACAAGAATTCTTCCCCTATATTCATGACATTTAAATTTTGCATATATTATTTGTACGTGTTAAACTTTTAAACCATTTTCTAAACTATGAATAACACGTTATTAATTTTTTTATTTAAATTTTGAATATAATATTGTTTGGAATAAATATTTCACAAATGACAAAATTTTTCATACGAAAAAAATATAACTTAACAAATATACAGGGATAACGTAAAGGTTGGAACATATTCGATAAAATCTTTATTGGGCAAGTAAGAAAAAAATGCTAGGACAGGTCGATTTTCTTTTTCAATTGTCTATTTTTTTGTATATGTATATTTTGTATTGCGTCATCTATGTTCGAGTTATGACGTCATCACTTGTTTTTTTAAATTGCAACACCCTCTTTTGATATTTTTTGAAAAAGTACATTTTCTGAGTATATACGCCAATTTTTATGGTATTTTACATAAGAATATTTTCGAGATATTTGTTTGTTTATTTATGTTTAATACAGAGTGAGCAACTGGAAGTGACCACCACGTGACCACATACGTCACAAAAATAGTGTATTTTTTTGTTTTACTGCTACCCATACCCATACCCATATTGTATTTACGTTCTGTCATCTGTCATTTAACGTGTTTGAAAGCGCTAGTTTTTATGTTTCTCCAAATTATTTCTGTATTAAATGTATTCTTTTAAAAAGCAATTTATTCTTCTAAGTAAAAAAAAGAAGTCATTTTGAATTATACAAGTACTGATCAAGCTAATAATTTGACACTTCTCTTCTTTTAAGGTTATATTTATAAAATAGTACCAATTTAGCAATGTCGCCACCTTAAAATTTGAGGTCACGTGGTGGTCACTTCCAATTGCTCACTCTGTACATTGATCGTAGGTACATATGAAAAAAGGAGCTACGATCAGTGTCGGAACGAAAATAATGCAACAATGGGTTATTAAATATTAATAATAAATATCTCGAAAATATTCCTATGTAACATACCATAAAAATTGGCGTATATACGGAAAAAAATGTACTCTTTCAAATGGTACTATCAAAAGAGGGTGTTGCAATTTAAAAAAACAAGCGATGACGTCATTTCTCGATCATAGATGACGCAATACAGAATATATGTATACAAAAAAATAGACAATTGAAAAAGAAAATCGACCTGTCCGAGCATTTTTTTCTTACTTGCCCAATGAAGATTTTATCGAATATGTTCCAACCTTTACGTTATCCCTGTATATAAATCTCTATTATGGAAAATAAATTTTCATAAATTGTTAATAAAACATTTGAAAGCTAAAACTTATTTTTTAACGTTTTAACTATTCTAGATTATCGCGAAATTAACCTAAATTGTGTAATAATTTCGAGATCAAGGGAGATTATCAATCTGCATAGATAATAAAAATCAATTTCTTATCTTAGAAATCAAAGAATGTCGTAAACGCTTATGAGCAATATAAATTATAATATATTACTATTGAAATAGTCTATAATTACATTATTCACATTTTTACTGGAAATTATTATTTAGCATAACAAAAAAAATTATTTATAAGGTCGGCCGTATTTTTAAAACAATTTTATATTTTTTCATTATGTTTTTTGTCGTTTTTAAAATAAAGTTAATAATTAATTATATTTCTTGCTTATTAGATACGTGCATAATTACATTTGCCACGCAAATCACTCCACTTTACCGCGAGACCTCCTAATTCTTTGCAAAAATTGGTTAGAATACAAATTTTGAAAAGAGACATCTTGAGCAAGTGATTTCAAGTTAACTAAGACTGATAATAGAATAATAAATAAAAAGAGAAAGTGTTATAATATCAATGATATCATGATATCCCTGAACGGTGCTCTTGATTTTCTATGGTTGCCGTAAGAGCACTTAGTGGGGGATGAAGTATATAATTTACTTCTAAGAACACACATACCAGTTGACATTTGCCCTCAAGGTGATATAAGCATATTAGTGTAACACAATGAAAAGTTTGGTACGTATAAAAAAAATCCAACAGTATCATACAAAAATGTATGTATATATGTTTTTTTTACGTATAAGTCACCAATCAGGATTCTCTTAATTGGTCGTATTGAGTAACAGACAAGATTTAGTTTACTTATTTGGTAGTTGTTATAAGTATATGATAACATACTACATATTTGATCTAATTTTATAGGAAGAATTTCTTTTCTATTAACATATATTTTATTTAAATGGACTATGAATTTATAAACTTTACAGGTGTTTTCAAAAAGAGATAGTTTTATATTATTTAAAACAAAAGTCAGTAAATATTTGTGATAAGAGTGATCCATTTTTAATTTATATTAGAAATATTTATGGATGTGTTTGTGTGTCGGTCAGGGTATTAGCTTTGCAAACCACCTTTTTTTGCTGAAGTTATGAATTGGTTAACAAAACTTTATTTATTGTAATACGGATTCTTTTATTATGGAATTAAATTAAAAAAATAAACATAATAAATAAAATATTTTTTAAAGCTCTTACCTATCTTAAATTACAATGTGATGAACTGATGAACAAATAAATTACAGAAACCCATATCCTATGAATTTAGAACACACATTTAATATGTAATAAAAATTTCTCTTCCAAGAACTTTTAAAATTATGTAACACTTTTCCCTTTGGACAAATCGTTTTCTTTCCGTTTTGCAACCGTCGGAACATTTTGTCCTTATTTGGTTAACTTGTTACAATTTGTTACATAAAACTCAATTATTGCCGACGATGATGGGAAAGAAACGACTACTTGATATTCGACGCAAATTCGTACGATAAATATGCGATCGATGTCTATTTTTATTATGGGTCTAGTAAGTCGAAATACAAAATACTTTCTCCACGGGAAAACTTTTCACACACGATCGACATATTAAACGTTTATAATACGATACATTGAACAATACCTAAATTGTGCACGGCGCGGCGTGCGTTGCAACATAGTAGGTGTTTTGAAATAGGAAATGTTTTTCAAAATGACTGCTTTATTTCATAAATTAAATAAATTTGAATCCCTTATGATGGCAAAGTGTATCTGTTTGCTGAAAAAATGACAAATTTATAAACCAAACCTGCGGATGAAATTACGTTGATAATTATATCCGTTAATAAAGTCAAGGATATTTGAGTTTACAAATAAGGTATTTTAATAAAGTTTATTACTTTATGAATAATATATTAATATTTTGCATTGGAATAATTATGACTCATATGATCAATTAAATAACATTTTATCTAAATAAAATTAAATATTAAAAGTCTTTATCATTTAATTTTTGTATTTCAGGTTTGTGTTTGTTTTCTACTTGGCCTTTCATTGGCTGAAAAACCAGTAGAGAAGAAACACGAGAAGCGTGGGTTGGCAGGCTTAGGATATGGTTTAGGAGGATATGGTTTCGGTTTAGGAGACACTTTAGTAGCTGGCCATGGAGGTTTAGTTGCAGGAGATGGATTATTAGCAGGTCATGGATTGGGAGCGTCATTATATGCTGGACTAGGAGCACACGCTATTGACTTAGGAGGCGTTGCAAATACACATACAACAATAACTAAAAGCATTGGCGTACCTGTTCCACACCCAGTTGCTGTACCAGTTGATAGACCCGTTGGTGTTCCATATCCAGTCAAAGTAGCGGTACCAGTCGACCGACCATATGCTGTTCCGGTACCAAAACCATACCCAGTTACTGTTGAAAAACATGTACCCGTACCAGTTGATAGACCTTACCCAGTACCTGTACATCATGCTGTGCCAGTACCAGTTATTAAGCACGTTGGCGTACCGGTGCCCGCCCCATATGCAGTACACGTCACAAAGCCATATCCAGTTGCAGTACCACACCCAGTGCCCTTTATCAAACCCTTGATTATTTCGAAAACAGTCTATGATCATGGACATCATTGGTAAAAGAGTTTCGAAAGATACACAAGTATATAGTACAAACTTATTTAGTTCATGATTTTGAATTAAATGCAAAGTAATTTAATTAAAAACGCAATTCAATAAGCCTAACAAAAATTTTTAAAATTCACAGTTAATTTAAATAACGAAAGTGTAGATCACGATAATCTTTTATAACATTCTCATTCGTTGTGTACTCTTGCCACTTGCCTTGTAGGTTCACATATTGTACAAATAAATTAATATATTTAGCTAATAGGTAATGCTTTTATTTTACTTCGCATGTAAATGTATAAACATAATTTGTTTTGTAAAAATTGTAGTGATTTATTACAATATATGTATTTTGTTGTAATTTGAGATGTTTTATTTGTTAAGTACTTTTGTCGAAAATTTTGTTCTTAATAATCAGAATTGGACGAAACCACGTAAAAATTTATCATGTTGTTTTTGGGGGAAATGTTTTCCCCATTTTATTCATTTAGTGATACAGTAATCAAGAGATACATAAAAACATAAAAATACTCAATTAATTATATATGAAATATTTGCATATTTAAATCCCAATTTGGCGAGATATTTTTCCTTTATAATTAAAATTATTCTTAATTTTTTTTGATAGTCCGGAAATCTGAAGGAAGTAATTGTTTTAAAGATTGTTGTTTTTACATATTTTGTTTATCCCTTGATTCCTTCTCACCACTTGCCCCAAGCTCGAAGAACTTAATTTAACATCTTACAGATGTTAAAGGCTAGCATACGCTGCAAGGATTCTGGAAACGTGGAAAACCTAATCAGAATCGTCGCTCGGAAGGGCAATTCAACGTCTGAAACATTATAAACTTATACAGGCTCATTCACGAAAGTGGTTCGTTAGAACTTTTCCGTGTTCCAGAAATATATCAACTCTAATAACTTGGAATTATAAGCTACACCAACTGATCTCTTATTCTAAATTATTGGCGGTCTCGTATCACTTCCGGTTGTACCGGAAGTGCATACCAACTTTGTTATTTTAAATGGAATGTTATATTTTTTCATCGTTTTTCAGATTCTACTCACAATTCTACACCAAAACTTATAAGGGTATCCTATACTAAAATCTAGCCGTTTTGCAGTTTTTTGTTGTTTTAAATAAATTTTACCAATTGTAGTGGTATATTGAAAATTCTGTATTTACGGAAGTACTGCACTTGAAATCTTCATTTTTGGCATTTTGCTAGTTGATACCATGGGCAACGGAATGGTAATGTTAAAGTTACCAGGAAGTATACAAGACCACTTAAAATTAGCGACAACTTCCAGCAACTTCAAATCAGTAAAAATCTTTTTTTTTTAACGGAACCTCCTGTATATTACTGCATTTTTAAATGCGCTTAGCAATTCTACATCGATTGTTATAAGGCATACAACCCATTTTTTCTAATAGTTTTTGAGTTATAAGCAGTTTTCTAAATAATTCCCCTAAAATTGCCGTTTATCCCTTAATTACTGATCTCAGACAGCCTTGGATATCATTATAATTAAATATTATGGTTTTCTAATTTGACTTGTCTTTTGTTTGACAATAGTACAAAGACATAATGGCAGGTGTAGTAAATAATTACACAAAGATATTTTAAATTTATTTTATGTACATGGAGAATGTGGGAGAGTAGTGGATAGAACATGTCGTACTTTTAACGAAAGATATCCATATTTGCCAGCAATGTCGAAGAAAACATTTAGAAAATCGAAATCAAATTTTTTGCGTTTCCGTAATTAGCAGCTTTTCCGAAAATTATTTGAGATCAAGGAAAAATCAACTGCAAAAAAATTCAAAATTTTCATGTCTGTATTGCTTTTAATCTTCGATAAATCAATCCTTTTTAGAACTGATGTTTGATTAATTAATTGTATTCAATTTTAATTTTATTGTGTCATAAATAAGACACTTTTGTATTTATGAACCTCCAATAATGTATATTTGGTTGCCTATTTATTACTCTGCGTCTTACATACAAGAAGTGGAAACATAATACTTTTATTATTCTATCAAAACCCTTTTTTTTTATTTTTTTCCAAAACATATAAGATTTTATTTTCCTTTTTGCCTTAAAAAAACATTACTGCTCTGCACTGTGTAAGTTGTTTTGTCAAAAAATTGTCAATGTAAATAACATAATTTAATTAAATTTAAATTTTTATATCTACAAACACATTACAAATATTATTTCTGTAATTGTTAATAGGTTTTGAAAAAATAATAAAAAGAGAATACGTTGACTGTGATTTAATTGAAGTTTTTTATTTCCCCGAACGATTATCCCGATTTTGTAATATCTCAGTATTTTACAGTAATTTAGTTGATTTGAATGCATCACATAGGGATGCATACCCTGGCTATCGTTTCGGCATCTTCATCAAAATATTTAAAATTAATATTAAAATTAGAGAATCATCATGATTTACATAAAATCGATACTAGGTGTATATTTCATTTTGTTATCCTGAACATAACACGTCAATGTGTCACACACGCTGTGTTTACAGATCTTTTTCTTAATCTCTTTTTATTTTAATGTAATATTTTGTTATTTTTTTGTGTAGGTACTTAGAAAGTGTATATACAGGCTGTTCAAAGTTATCTGCACACTATTGTTATTTTCGTTATTTTTGGAGCTACAGAGTCGGTTAAATTAGTAAGATGCAGTGATTTTTCCGCTGATTACAACGGTCCACACAAAAAAACAATTGCGCATCAAATTTCAGAGCCAACTCAGATAATTAGATTGTTTTAAATGGAACAGCCTGTATATTTATGTAGCAGTCGGTAGAAAATGAAATTTTGCACAAAATCTTCTTATACTATTATAACCCAGAAATGAAAAACAAAAGAGCTACGACGACATTAATACAGGTCACCGCACATGGGATAACTTCGTTATTAGAGAAGCTACAGTGTTGGTCAATACATCAAAAATGTGTAGTT
>JAFFZR010018001.1:0-13623 GCA_018397195.1 Lethrus apterus | reverse complement strand
TAAAATTCTTCGTTTTTCTTAAATCTAGTTGCCTATAGGTTCTGACGATTTTTGTTCTTCCCCAGGACTTCCTACGAGCTAGGTTTGTCGATTTGTTTTTCCTTCTTCTCGAACACACGTTTTTAAGAGTTTCGTATATTGAAATGAATTAGACGATTTTTGTCTCTGACCCGATATACCTACGAATACTGTCTTTTCAATACCGAAATTTGTTCGATTTTCCGATTAATCGTTGAAACGAAAATTGCCCGTTCGATACGTACAATTTCGGAAAAAATCCGTCCGACTGCGCCACTTAAGTTTGGGGTTCGTGGAAAAAGATTTTTAAAAAAACAAAAATTTCGACAAATGGACTTTAATAACACGATGTTAAGTTAAAGACTACGATACAATGGATATTACATATACTTATAACCTAGCTTATCTCTAATACGCTGAGCTGTCCTTTTTGTTATAACTCAGCAGGTTTGTTCTCGTAACTAGCTACACCGTTGGCTGTAATTGACGCCATTTCCTGATGGTCAGCATTCGGGAGTTACGAAGTTTCTGACTGCTGCTTCGTGCCATCATCTCGTCCGGTGAATACACTAACCCCATCGTACTGTATGAATTTGTGTAATTTTTAGCACTTGAACAGTAAGGTAATATATGTATTTACCATTTTGCGTTCTGCATACTATATTCTGTAATCAATATAGCTAAATGTTTTGTCGACAAAAGATTTAATAATCGTTGCGTCGGTGGTGGTAATTTGATTTTTTTGGGTATAAATGAATATTTACTTATGTATAAATTTGATATGGGTTTACACCACTCGACACGCTAAGCAATGTTACAGCTAACATTTACAATTTGTGTAAACGAACTACAGCATGTTACAATGACTGTTTAGATTCTCGACGATTAATGTAATTTTGTATATTCATGTAATGAATACATATACATACTTGTATTAAGTTAATTTAAAGTTTCAATTTATATTTTATTTTTACCGTAATTTTAAGTTGCGTTACATAGATTTGAATTAACCAACCATCTGCTAGATTTCTAGTTTATCTGCCCAAAGCTAGAGGCGCTCTTACATAACTTAACCCACTCCCTCACCGATGGAGCTAGTTGGCAATAAATGCCACATAACGAGGCCATTCAAACCGACGCGATGGCAATTTGTTTTTTCCAGTTTCCCGTATTCCTTATTGATTTCTATTTAATTCTTGTTAACAAGGCTGAGGCATACTGTAATATATATTTTTTTATTAGGCCGTTTTGTTTTATTTAATAATAAGTTCGTGGCAATGTGGTTCTTTGAAAATGATTTCTCCCTAACATCTCTAAATGTAAAAGATCACGTTTTCTCGGTCTAGAAATCTTATTCAGAATACCTACAATATAAGTGAAAGCGTATTGAAAGAAGTTAAGCATATAAAGGATTTGGGAGTAATATTTGTCAACAAATTACATTTTGACCGGTATATTGACAAAATTGTTACGAGTTGACTTCAGAAACTAAGTTTCATCAAGAGAACTTGAAAGGAATTTAGAATATTATTATATATTATTAATAAAGTCGACTCTTCTGTATGCCTCTTCCATATGGACACCATACTACAAAGCACACATCAATAGAATTGAGCAGGTTCAGCATAAATACTAAATCGCACGAACATAATTCCAACCTAAGGTGAAGTAAAATGTTATTCTAGATCAATTGAATATTTAAATTTATGTTCATTACTGATCTTAAATAGCTGTAACAGGCCTGCATAGATCTGACTGAGGTTGTCAATATCAGTTTTGTAATGAATGGGATTATCGATACAATTGATATAGCACATTTCAAGGAATTGTCATCCACTTATTACGTGTTTTATCTAAAATTTGAGAATTTTATTTCAAACTGTATTTTTTTAAGTACTGAATTATAGATTATTAACATTTTCATCTATTTCACTATTTCGCCTATAAATGGGTGTATTGTCGCGAAAGCAGCCTCCAGTGTCCGACAAGCCCCAAGTCCTAGAATTATCGGTTACTCTTCCAGCTCGTCTAATAACGTTAAAGCGATGGTTCAGCCGGCTTGATCCGTTCTGACCCGCTGGAAGGGGCGTGGGCAAAATCACTATTTCGTTTATAAAGGGGTGTATTGTCGCGAAGACAGCCTCCAGTGTCAGACGATACCCAAGTCTTAGAATTATCGGCTACTCTTCCAGCTTTTCTAGTAACGTTAGAGTGATGGTTCAGCCGGCTTTAGTCGTTCTGACCCGCTGGAAATGGCGCGGGCAAATTCATTATTTTGCTTATAAAGGGGTGTATTGCCGCGAAGGCAGCCTCCAGTGTCAGACGATCCCCGATTCCTAGAATTATCGGCTACTCTTCCAGCTCTTCTAGTAACGTTAAAGTGTTGGTGCAGCCGGCTTGATCCTGATCGTATCCTCTTATGTTCGCTAAAGGTATTTTCATAGTTGGGCCACGAAAACGAGGTCTTATTGTGAGGCGCTCATCAATACGTTTTTCCTCTTCTTCATTAATAATTACGAGTATTGTTGGATAACGCACATCAACACTTAATAATGTACAGGGCAAGTGATTATTAGCAGCAATTTCTGAAACCTCCGCAGTCTGATGTTTCTAGAACGGCTACGTATTCGCGAGCTGCGTAGACAAAAACAAAGAACATCTATGAAAAGTACACGGTAGGTTTCACCTCTGCTCCCAGAATTGACGCCTCCACAGGCCGAAGAAGCGGAACAGGCGTGAAATTATCTTCTTCATTCTTTTCTAATCATTTTATAATTTTCTAATATTAATAATAGACAGAGTGAGTAGGAGAAGAGGAAAATAATAATACCTGTGTATTCAGAAAAAAGGATTCAGAAAATAAGTAACTCACCTGTTTTATGGAGGCAATGGGAAAAGTTTGCAAAGATCAATAAGGATAGTGGAAGTGTGCGAAATAAACAAACATAGAGGAAGATTAGAAAATATCAATGACGGCATAGAACTCTTTGATGGTAGAATTTTAGGGCACCTACAGATGGACGAAATTTACTAATACCTTGGAGTCCAACAAAGCAACATATACGCAGAGGGAGCAATAAAAAAATATGCTCTCGGCACCCGGCAATTATCAGACGGACATTGCTGTCTTGGACTTCAGGGAAAATTCAATGACGGCTGAAGAAAATATAGAAGACATATCCAGATTACAGAATTCAGCTAATTGTACTGATTATAGGGTCGCTGTGAGAATGCTGAAGGAAATGGTGGAAAACACCAAAAAGATACCCACCTGTGAAAAAGCTGCGGAATTGTTGTCCTCCAATATTAAGAAGCAAGTCATACTGGGCTCACTTCTGAAAATAAGAGCGCACGGATCTAAATTTGCCAATAGCCAATCGCCATAAATTGGCAAGCCGTTGGGTTTACTTTACTGTGTGACAGACGAACTAGTGTAGGCTACCTACACCATTTTCTTCCGAACTCCTGGGAAGAAAAAGATAATTATAATAATAAGCCGAACATAGCAGCCATCGATAAAAGAACCAGAAGAATGGTGATGGTAGGGTCGTACCCCGCTGAAAAATTTAAAACAAAAAGAAGAAAATCAACTAAAATACCGGGTTCTATTATTTGAACTAAAAAAGACTTATATTAAAAATAACATCTCTTTAGCGGTATTAATAACCGGAGCATTGGGAGGCATGAGAAGTTCTTATGAGTCAATTTTAATAACAATACCAACCTCCCAGCATAGCACACAGTAACTGGCAGGCAGCGTGCTGAAGGCGGTACTTCAGTGACCTCTTCGTTTAGTGATGGCACACAGCTTGCACACTCCAGATCACCAAGTCCTTTTTGTTAAATGTAACATCCAGTTTTTCTCGCATTATGTAACGGAAGATGTAGTGTTCATAGAAAAACATCGATATCACGAAAATGGTAAGAGATTGAAATTTTTACCATTTTCTTGATATCGACGTTTTTCTGTTTATCATAAAATACCCAAAAATTCGTTTTGACTCATGTCACGTGACCACTAGTATGGCAGGTAATTGAAAAAATATTATATTAATCTGCAAAAAGTGAGGTTAGATGACATGATATCCCAAAATGTTATTTGAAAAAGTTGCTTAGAATTCAATTCTGAGGCTATGTGTGTATGTAATTTTTGAAAACATATTACAAAAAAAATTAAAAACCACAATTTTGTCAATTTTTTTAAAATTAAATTACATACTCCTTTTTTGGTGGTTTTAGCAGCTCAACAGAAGTAAACTCTCTGAATTTGGTTGATAATCAAACAATTTTGTCAATTCTTGCATAACTAACAGAGTTAAAAGTAAAAATTAGGTTTTCAGTATGATAGTTGCTGTTGCAAGGGACAGTATAAAGTACTAATAAATAAATTTTAAATTGTTTGTATGCTTAACAAGCATCGGTATTCTTATTTGCTCCTGTCTATTGCTTATTATTTAGTAAAATTTATTTATTACTACTTTATACAGTCCCTTGCAACAGCAACTATTATACCGAAATCCTAGTTTTTACGTTTAACACTATTAGTTATGCAAGAATCGACAAAATTGTTTGATTATAAACTAAATTCAGAGAGTTTACTTCTGTTGAGCTGATAAAACCCAAAAAAAGGAGTATGCAATTTAATTTAAAAAAAAATTGACAATATTATGGTTTTTAATTTTTTTAATATGTTTACAAAAATGCACATAGAATTGAATTCTAAGCAACTTTTTCAAATAACTTTTTGGGATATCATGTCATCTAACCTCACTTTTCCAATTACCGGCCATACTAGTGGTCACATGACATGAGTCAAAACGAATTTTTGGGTTTGTGGACATGCACAACCTATCCCCCAAAACGAATTTTACCATATTTGAATAATACACAAAATTACCATATGTTGCAACATTTCTGCCGGTCGCAGTATAATATTTTTTACTAATTCATACAATAGCACAGATATTTGCTGTGACACATAAAATTAAACAGACTGTATACATGCTGGGTTGCCGGGTTGTTTGTATATTTCACATGTCACAATGCAATTATTAATTTTGGTGTCATTTGCAAATGTAACTTATTGTGTTATTGTCTTGTTCAGGTATATCACTCGTATACAATAGGTATGGTCCTAGTATACTTCCCTTTGGTACTCTCGTAATAATTTTTTTGAGTTCAGAATAGGCTTCTTGCTTAATTCTAAAGTGTCTATACGAGATGTAAGATTCTAAAATGTATGAAAACTGTTTTATATCATAATTTATCGAATGCCTGTGCTGCATCAAGGAATATTGCAGATCTTCTTTTTTTGTAATGATTGTTCTATTATGGTCGTAATTCTGTGAACCTGATCTATAGTGGAATGACAATCTCTGAATCCAAATTGATGAGACGGGATCATATTCTGCTTTTCAATGATTGTTTCTAATCGTTTTAATAAAAGGAAACTTCGTGTGGCGGTTTGTCAGGTTTCGACATCATTATGACCTCTGCTACCTTTCACATCAGTGGTACATTTTTCTTTAATCTCTGAAATTATTTTCTTAGGAGAGTTAAGTTTGATCTCATCATCATTCCGAGCTACTTCTTGAACAAGATTGTCATTACCTTCATTTGACTGGAAGGTATTCTCTGGATGTATTACAAATCTATTAGCTTTTTGTTGATTATTTCTCGCCCACTTACCATTTTCCGTTCTTATTGAACAGATTTGCAAAATAGAACTTTTCAGCGTCTTAGTAGTTTTCCAAAGCGAATATTCTGTGCAACTGTCGTTTGTCAGTTCACTTAGCTAGGTATTAATTGATTCGTTTTTAATACGTCGAATTTCTCTTTTTAATTGCTGAGTAGCACTCGTTTGAGTAGTTTTGTTGGAGTAGGTTTGTTGCACATTGATGCAATTTCTAGATTGCATCTCTAGATTGATGCAATTTCCACCTTAGTTTCCTTTTTTCTGTGATTAGGTTTCTTATCACTTTTGGGTAATTATTTCCTTTAATTTTCTTCTTGCTAATAAGAGTATTGTCCCAAGCAACTTTTTGTATTTGCTTAACAAATAGCACAACTTCTTAACCTAACCAATGCTTATTTTTGTTACTGCCAGATTGATTTTTCACTCGAAATCTAGCTTAAATCTTTGTCAATCTGTTAATTTATTAATGAATGTTGGGTTATTCTCTTTTTTAATAATATTTTCACTAACAGTTAGAACAATTTGTGATTGATCTGGATTCATGGTTCTTCAATCTGCAGGTACTTTGTAGAAATGTTTTTGATAATAAAGAAATCTGAAACTGAATCAGATCTTGGATCTTCTGTGAATCTGTTGGCCAGTATGTTGGTTTTTCAGTTGATTTTCTTTAATTGCTTCAAGCAGTTCTTTTTCCTTTGTGATCGTTAGTTTTTATCTCCATTGGATATTTTTGGCGTTAAAATCACCACCTATAATAAATCGTTTACCATGACTTCTCAAATTTGTGAGCGCATGTTTCGGTAGGCTATATAATGCTGTTACACTCAATTCCTCTTTTCTGGTTTTGGTAGTTACTACAGTACCCTGAATTTCTTTTGTTTTATACTCAAATTCCGCAGATTGGGTGTTATTTTCCTTAATTATTCAGGCACTTCCTCCCTTGGCTGAATTTTCGGATGGGTATTATGTCATACAGTCTTAAAACGAACTATACAACTTTTTCTTAAGTAATTTTAGATTTAAATAAAAATTAGTGGTTCGGTTTATCAAAACCGTTTATTTAGGCTTAGTAATTTTGTATGGAATATAATATTTGTAAAATGGCTACCTGTGACCGCACTACAAATTCAAGCTCTTTTGATCACATTTTGCATTACATTTTCTCACATTTCCGGAGTAATCTCGTCAATTTCGTTACGAATGTTGTCTTTAACCTTGCACTAGTGACGCCTCGTCTGACAGACCCGAGCGCTGTTGTTTAGCGGATTATTCGGAAACTAATTATGCGACAACAGTGTACCTTTCAGTACCTTCCTAGCTTTTGGTGTAGTAAAGTGTGGTGTGGTATTGAGTTATTAGTAGTTCAGTAAAAAAAGTTATCTCCTAAAAGGGCCTGATAGACCCGGCGCCACCGTGTACGTTACATGACTATTTTGTGGAAACATAATTTATCTTGCATATTTTTCTGCTTCATTTTATCAAATGTAAGTATTTTCACCGGAATTCATGCATGAATGTGAACACTATATCAAGTTGACTCATTTCAGCGCAAAAATATTCAGTATGTATTATGAAAATGAGGAAGCAAGGCTCAAGCGTTTGCTAGAAGAAAATTTTTTTGACGACGAATTAATTGCGGATGAGTCAGATCACGAAGAAGACGTAATTGGGACGAGGGAGGACAAAACTGACACCGAACAAAGTGGAGAAGAAATAGAAGATGAACCAGTTATTGCTAAGCTCAGGAGAAAACCGAGTTTTATTGGCAAAAACGGTGTAACTGTCTGGAAGAAACATATGCCAATAAAAACCGTGCGCACAATAAAGTACTTCATTTTCCAGGAATGAGACCTACAGCTAAGTTAGCTAAAACTCCTCTTCAGTGTTGGGAACTCTTCTTCTCTGACGCCATATTAGACATTATTGTGGAGGAAACTAATAAATTTATTCAGACTGTAGCGACCAATTTCGCTCGGGAAAGATCGGTCCGTCCTACAGATAAAACAGAAATGAGAGCCTTTCTTGGTCTATTATATATGGCAGGGTGTTTGAAAAGTAGTCGCCTTAACTATGAAGATTTATGGGACAGAAAAGGGTGCGGAGTAGAAATATTTTGGCTTACTATGTCACAGCAAAGGTTCTTGTTCCTGTTAAGAGCAATACGTTTTGATGATTTAACAACTCGAGATTTGCGACAGACGTCAGACAAGTTAGCCCCGATTAGGTCGTTATTTGAACTTTTCGTGGACAATTGCAAGAATAACTACACCATAAGTGAATACGCAACAATTGACGAAATGCTGTTGGGTTTTAGGGGCAGGTGTAGATTCAGACAGTATATCCCTAGCAAGCTGACCCAAGTTCAGGAGATAACAATAAACCAGAGATCATCACGTTTTATAACTCAACCAAGGGTGGAGTGGACACAGTAGACCTTTTATCGTCGAATTATGATGTCGCTCGTAAAACAAGACATTGGCCTATGGTCATATTTTGTGGCCTAATGAATGTGGCTGGGATTAATGCGCAAGTAATACATACTGTCAATAATTTAGATTCCAAATTGTTGAGACCAAAGTTCTTGAAGTGCATCGCCCTGTGGATGACCATTTGAAACGCCGTTCTTTGGCAAAAAATTTACCAATTGATGTGCGACAAAGGCGACAAGTAGTAGTTGGAATATCTGCTGATCGGGTTGAAGCACAAGAAATTCCTCCTGGAACCCGAAAAAGATGCGCAGAATGCCGCAAGACGAAATACTACTGCATTAAATGTCAAAGATTTTTGTGTATGACCCATGCCAAAATTATCTGTGGTAGTTGTGTCAAAGAACTTCAAAACCACGTTTAATAAGATATTTTGTTTTGTTACTTTATGACCTATTTGCGTTTTAACCGTTTTGTTTTGGTAGAATAAATTTTTTTGTCGAATATTATTATTCAGTCTCAAAATGCTGTACCCACGAAACTCACCACATATTTCGAACATACGAGGTTTTTCTTAAAAAGGCAAAGTGCTTTTACAAACAATATGCATGAGTGTTAAATAAAATGTAAAGATATAACAAAAAAAATAATTACAAAAATCATAATTTTGATTTTTTAATTTACAGGTCTGTGAGGCAAGGCGCCACTATATACGTATAAATATAGGGCGCCACTAGTGCAAGGTTAAGTTGTCCAATTTTGTCAGGCTTATTGGCGTTCATTCCCTTTCATTTCATATATCCCCACAAAAAGAAGTCGAAGAACGTGGGGCCAATATATATTGCTATCTTTTGACATTATTTGGTCAGGAAAAATTTGTTCCAGACATTCCGTTGTAGGGCGTGTAGTATGCGAGGTGGCGTCGTCTTGTTGACACCAAATGTCTTCTAGACGCAATTTATTAATTTTTGTCGTTGAGAAGTTCTGCAACATGATTCTATACCGCTTCCAGTCACCCTAATAGCATTCCCAACAGCCTGTTGATACAAATATGGCCCAATGACACCTCTGCGCTCCGGTACAATCAGCGCACCAAATAGTTACTTTACAACGTTGTAGAGACCGTTTATAAATTTTCTGAGGATTTTCGTTCCCCCAAATACCGCTATTCAAAAATTCCCTTACCACAATAAAATTTAGAAAAATACGAAATTAGTATTTGTGTAGTTATATATGTGGGTTAATACAGTGCTAACCCACTGGTAATCTGGTGAAGAGTATACATTGAAAGGTGATACCTTTGAGCTAGAAGAGACACCAATTTAACACTGTTTCCTTTTTAGGTTTTCTACTGAGGATGGCAACTTAGTTGCCGAAATACGTATTCAGAATTTGTCTAAATTTTATTGTGGTAGGAGAATTTTTGTTATTTGTATATTCAGTCTCAGTCTCCAATGTTTATGATTTACGGCTGTTTTGTTTATTACCAAAGCCATTTAAGTGAAAATGTGCTTCATCGCTCATTACTAATTTTCGACAAAAATCGAGGTTTGATTAAGTATAGAGATTTAAAACAGTTTCACTTCAATGCCGGCGTTCTTACGTCAACTATGTTTTGTATGGGTGTAGATGCAAGTCATTATGCAATAAATTTCACGCACCATAACGAGACATTTGCAGTTGTTGAGCTTTTATAGAGGTATTCGGGTTTTAAGCTACACTATTACGCAATGCAGCAATATTCTCAATTGATCGCGCGGTTTTTGGACGGCCAGGTGAGGGCTATTCACAAGTGAACTATGCGTTTCAAAATTATATATACCTATCTTTGATTGTATTTGAATTTTTTATTTGTTGAAAGCTTAAGATTACATAGATCTATCCAAGCGTTTACAACCAACAATTTGCCATTAGTCAAAATTATTTATATTACATTTTATTTTTCAGTCAAAAATATTCGCTCAAACAACTCGAGAAATACCTGAATGGATCACAGTGCTTCAACAATTCAAGAATGTTAAATGCGCATCATTCCTTTTTGTCGCCTGGTTCATGGGCTTCGGCATTGGTTTGATATTTACCTTCCTGTTTTGGCACCTGCAGGATTATGGCGGCTCACCCACACTATTCGGTGTCGCTTCTGTTATCAATCATATATCTGAAATATTCGCCTACTTTTTCAGTTTCAGACTGATACGCCAAATGGGACATGTAAAAGTTCTTTGTCTTGGACTGGTCGGAAACACGCTTAGATTTTTATATATTTCATGGCTTTTGAATCCGTGGTGGGTTCTACCTTTCGAATTTATGCAAGTAAGCAATTTTAGTATAAATGGTATATACTTCGAATATTGTCCCGATTTTTACCACAGGGTATAACGCATGCCGCTGTATGGGCTGCATGCTGTTCATACATCGCTCATAACACACCTCAGCAGCTCCGCTCTTCGGCTCAGGGAGTTCTGCAGGGCATACATCACGGTTTGGGTAGAGGATGTGGAGCCGTTATTGGCGGCATGTTTGTAAATGCATTTGGCTCTACCGCGACATTTAGAGGCTATGGCCTTGCGTGTCTAGTAGTATTGGGAATATTTATTTTTATTAATTTCTACCGTGTGGATCAAGGATTTGTATCTGATCTGCCTACAACTGAGGATCCTAGACAAGTAGCCGAGGAAACATCTCATCTGGCTCCACATGGTGTTCCAAGCAATCCTATTCCGAGGGCGTTATCCAGCACCAAGCTTCACGAACTCGCTCAGAACGATGGATACGGAGCCACATATCAAATGGGGGCCGGTGGAACGCTTGATATCCCTGGTGCCACGAATCCATTTGTTCAGCCTAACGGAAACAATCAGCAGAGATATTCAGGATTCCAGGTAAGAAGTAAGTATATTACAATTCTAGAGTGTACCAAAAGTCTTTCTCATAAACGTATACTCTATTTGTTGATTAGATTTGATTAGATTATTGTAAATATTAATGCACAAATAACTAATAATTTTATTGGTTAATATTATTACAATATAACATAGAACTTGCTTATCGAACATGCTTTTACCGTATAAGTCAGTTCGGACTGCACAACACACGCAAATTGCATCCCACTCTTCGACCTGTGTTCCATAAAAGTCCGTCGTATAGGGGAAGCCGTTCTACCTTGAACCGATTTTGCAAAAATTAAGTTAAATGTGATTAAGGAAGGCTAGGCAAGTTTTAATTGAATGCTATCTACCATAGTTTTACCTTTTACGTGACTAGTCTTTTAGTCATTAGGAAAAATATATGATAATAGCAATTGAAATTTTTTTTGCAGTTGGTCCAAGTTACGTTGTGGTATTTATTGTACCTTGGAGAACAGTTAAATGTACCTTGCACCATACACAAAAAACTCCAATAAAAAATCTTATTTACTGGCTGAAGTCAACTTGAAAGTAAATTTGAGTAGATTGTCTGCTAGAAGTTCCAACTTGAGTAGGATAGGGAAATTGCATATGAACCTCTTCTAAATTTACGAATGACGTCTCAATAGTTGGCACAAATTTTGTTGTAGCTGTAGTTCCTAAAATGGCTTTGTAGTAGGTAGCATTGTATCCATACTCAAAGGCTTCGTTAATTTCAGTAAGAAAATGTTCTTCACTCTTTTTTCCAATTAATTTCACTAATAAAAAAAAACACGTACACTATGTGCTCTCCATATGTATTGTTTTCCCTTACCACGCATCCTAAATACATCCACTCCCTAACTTCTTCAATTACCTCTCCTTTCCACATTATTTTCATTTCTCTCCTCCTTCAACTCCCTTTTCTGAATTCCATGAGCTTCGTCTTTCCGGTATTCAGCTCTAAGCCTCTTCTCTCCAGAAACCTTCCAAATCTTTCACTCATTGCCCGCATCCCCCCTATCCCATCCGCCATCACTACTATATCATCTGCGAAGGCCATCGACCAGAGCCTCCCTCTTCCCAGCTTCACTCCTCCGTTCTGCCATTTTCTCAACACTTCTTTCAGTTCTGATATATTTGTATGTATAAATTGAATAGTATGGGGCGCACTCTTTTTGATCGAAATTCTGTGAATTAGTCCTCTATCTACTTCTCGCCTCTCCATGACTTGCATCAGCGTCTTTCTATTCACAGTGTCGAAGGCTGCCTTTAGGTCGACGAACATCACTACCACTGTCCAACAATTATTGGTAATAAATAAGAGTCATTACTTTCAGAGCACGCTGGTATATTGAGTTTTGAGTTACCGATTGATTTCAAATTATTATTGCTTTGACATCCACTGGTCCATAAGTAGTCGTAGATTAGTTAGCTGATAAGCATCGTTGATAAGTATATCAGAAAATCGGAAATTTAGAGGATTTATATTAGGGGCTAGTATCAACAGCCATTTATCAAATATTTATTTTAACCCATTAAGTACCGGTACTAGAAATAACTGCAAATCAATTCAAATTTTTATTTGCAATTACTTTACTGACCTTAACAAAGGGTTTTATATAAAAATTAAAATTAAAATCATTTATCTAATATTTTTTTTTAAAGTGTCCTATATATAGGACACCGGTACCACGTAATGCACAAAATAAATAATATTTCGTTTGATACGGCTGGAAACATTCTACGCACAAAGTGATATCGCATTTGGAGCAATATGTCAATGGGACGTTTTTGACATCCTGTATACTGGCACCTTCTTTGGTTGCTTCTCCGTTGAATCCATTGATTTTTTTCGTCGTACCTAACGTCGTGAACTACTCCTACAGCACGCGTTTTTGCTTTTAGATCCGTTACACTTGAGTTTTAGATAGGGGACAGCAACTGATCTTCTAAAGTCCAAACAATTGATGGAATGTGCCCGTGTAAAATAGTATATAAAATCCACGCATTGCTAAGGGACAAGTCTATCATACGAGTGATTATTGGCCAGTACAATTTTTTTCCTCAGATTTGAATTGCGTACAGGGCCGTAGCCAGCCCTCGACTATAGGAAGGGCAGTTGATTTTCATGATATGGTACCGAATTTAATAGGTTGATTATTAAAGTTAATAAAGAAATAAAAAACATAAATACCTACATGTTTTAATACAAAATCAATGAACGTAAATAAAGAAAACTACATAAAAGGATGAATAATTAATAAAGCTGTAACTTTCGATTACGTTTGTTATTAAATTTTGTTAAAAACACGTCGAAATCAATTTTCTGTGTTCGTTTTTTCTCGAAAGTCAGGTACACTAAGTCAGCCATACGCTGATGTGTCATGTCAATTCGTTGAGTACGATTTATAGCAGTTACTGCCGAAAATGAAGATTCACAGCGTGCTGTACTGCACCCAAATGTGGCAACGGTAGCAAAGAGATTGTACGTTTTTCTGAAAGCTTCTTGTTGCTTATAGAGCTCTTCAAATTTGTCACACTTTGATGGTTTCTGTTCAAAGAAACTTTTTACTACAGGGAGCTCTTCCTTGGATGG
>JAFFZR010017993.1:0-15101 GCA_018397195.1 Lethrus apterus | reverse complement strand
TGTTTTACAAATGTTTTTCATCCTTCGGACTGTACCAATATGTCTTATGCATTTCACATCAATAATAATAAAAGAAATTATTATAAATTATTTATTTACTACTATTATAATCTAATGAAATTTTCATAATGTTGTTTCCAAAACTCTTTTAATAGCGGCTTTAGAGAAAAATTGTCTGATAATTAATTATAGCAGGCATCAAGAGCAACTTAAAAATGTAAAAATATACAGGGTGTTCAATTTAAAAAATCAATCGTTATGCTTGTATCTTAGCAACGCGATGTTCTTTTGTTTTATAATTTGTTGCGCGAAATGGGCATTGCAAGGTACTTAAACTTTGTCCATTTAATCAAGTTTGTATCTCTGTAAATAAAAAAGTTAGCTACTGTAGAATGTTCCCGTGAAAAGGCTGTATGTAAGATTTTAACAAATTAAAAAAATAATAATTTAGAACTTTTGTTTTATGATTAAAAAAGTTTGTCTAGTAATAAACTTTTTTAATCATAAAATAATTAATTCAGTCTTAAATAATTTCAACTACGAATCGATTGAATTTCATTCATTAATTAACAAGTTCACACCGTAATAAAAAAAAAAAAAAAAAAAAAAAAAAAAGAAAAAAAAAATTAAAAATGTCTGTGGTAAAATCGAATTAAAGCATCTAATCACCTACCTGTCAAAGAGATACATTACACATCACAAGCACACAGACGACCGGCTGGATGCTCGAAGGAATTTTATATTCCGCGCTGTTTGGCTAGCAAATTGCAACTGAGTTTCGCGCCGAGTTTCGCTGAGACCGGCAAGGTGATACGTCAAAACAGGTATGCCTGTTAGAGATAATTATGACGATGGCGGCGAGATTTCAAACAAAAATTTTCCAAAAATACAAAACTAATCCGATCTCTTAACGCATAGAAATTTATTTAAGATTAATTGAAGATTATGCAAAATCAAATTGTCGAGGAGGATTTGGGTCAAGCACATGTTAAAAATATTTGTCCCGTTTCTTCCGAACGATTTATTAAAATCGGATTTTCTATTTTTGTTTCGATATTTGATGAAATAAAATTCCATGGATTTCAACAGAATAAAATAACACGCAAAATGAGGGAAAAAATTGTTAGAAAAGATTTCAGTAATGAAGAAAGGCTCGCAATAATATAATACTCCTTTTCGTATTTCTTCTTGCAATGTTTTTTGTTTCGCATTTTTTCTTTTTCTAGTTTTGCTTCTCCCTATTCTGTCCCCACACAATGTTTTCATATAAACAAAACATCTTTTTTTTTTCTTCTATATTGTCTCTCATGAATATTTTGTTTAGCCTACTTCCGCATGATTCATTGTTTATTTTATCCATTATAAATATCCTTGTTGTTATTCTATGGTGGCCCATGTTATAACTTGCATGTAACTCAAATTTAAAGTAGAGTACCAAACCACATTCAAGCCAATGGGAAAAACCCGACATTAAAAAAAATCTAATTGTTAGGGCTTCATTTTTCAAGAAATTTTAATAACATCAATTCTCAATCTTAGCATAGATTAGTAGTAATTAAAACACAACAACAAATTCTCAAACGAAATTATTCATTCACCATAACTTGGAAAAGGAAACTGAGAAAGTAAACGAATCAAATTTTGACTCATATAAACAAAAATTTTAATAACAATTTTAAACTTACGCAAAAAAAAACGTAAAGATATTTAAGATTGCATTAAAAGAAACATGAAAATTATTGACGATGAGACGAATAATATGATAATTGGAAAGAGACAACAAACACCATAATATACAGATAGAAGAAGAAAATTTAAAATAAGCACAAGAATTTAAATATCTAGGAACAAATATCAGAAGATGGAAAACCAAGGAATCCGACTAAGAATTACAGTAGCAGGAAGAATATACAGGGTGTTATCTGCGCAATATTGCTATCTTCGTTATTTTTGGAGCTACAGAGTCGGTTAATTAGCAAAGATGCAGTGATTTTTCCGCTGATTACAATGGTCCACACAAAAAAACAATTGCGCATCACATTTCGGAGCCATCTCAGATAATTAGATTTTTTAAATGGAACACCCTGTATATTTATGTAGCAGTCTGTAGAAAATGAAATTTTGCACAACATTTTCTTATACTACTATATCCCAGAAATGAAAAACAAAAGAGCTACTACAATAATAATACAGGTCACCGCACATGGGATAACTTCGTTAGTAGAGAAGCTACGGTGTTGGTCAATTGCGAGTCGCATTACGAAGCATACGAATCATACGAATCATGGACAACAACGAAAAGGCAACGAAATGACAGCCATAAAGATAAGATTTTTAAGGAAAATAGAATTGAAAACAAGAATGGATAAAATCAAAAATACTTCATTTAGAGACAGTCTCCAAGTGAAATCAATCGAAGATAAAATGGCGGAAGGACAGTTAAAATGACATGGCCATGTGAGAAAAATGTCTGATATTAGTATACTTAGAAGAGTGTTTGAAACTAAACCCAGTAAAACCAGAGCTAAAGGGCGACCAAAAAGGACATGGCCATAGAAAGTGAGGAAATGTGGAAAGCAGTAGAGAGAAGAGAAATAACTTGGGAGGAAGCCGACCAGATCACCCATGATAAGAGACGACGCCCAAGGATTAAGTAAGTAAAAATTTTTGATGTTGTCTGACTGGTATATTATTCCTTCGAATTCAGTTTTCCATCATTCCTGAAACCAAAAATAAAAATAAGTTGATTTGGCTGCCTAATTGAACGGCACGAGCGCTTAGTTTA
The DNA here is from genome assembly GCA_018397195.1 of Lethrus apterus. Taxonomy (NCBI): domain Eukaryota; kingdom Metazoa; phylum Arthropoda; class Insecta; order Coleoptera; family Geotrupidae; genus Lethrus; species Lethrus apterus. Next base: position 12,316 of record JAFFZR010017993.1, on the reverse strand, counting down.
TGAGCTACTTCTAACTTCAAAAATCGTAATTACTTTCATGACCTGTGAGGAAGCTCCTAACTTAAGTTTTTACCAGAATAGTTTTTTGTTCACAATTTTAACTATAAAAGGCCGAACGCAGCTTAAAAATCTTCAGCCTGATTGTGGCTCACCCACCGATAGGAGCAAAACCGGGAAGACTCTGTGCCAGTGGTGCATAAAATTAGTGGTCCCGACTAATACATTGTTGTGTTGTGTGGTGCCTAACCAGGTGAGTCGATTTTAAAATTATATTTGACAATTATTTATCATAACCAATTGTGGTTATTGAATTTTACTAAATTTCTGGTAAACATTTATACAATTTAAGGTTAAATTAAGGTGATTGTATAAGAATACAACTTAGATGTTTCTTTTGTTCATTAATGTTAAATAATCTTAACATACCTGTACGATTGAAATCATTTTTGGATTATTAATATTTGTACATTTGAATTGTATAGAAATGTTGTAAATACATTTATTGTTAAATAATTAGGTTAAGCTGTTTTTTATATTTTATTCTTTTATTTAAACATTCTTATATAAGAAACCTTATTTTAATGTAATTATAAATAAAATTATGTGCTTGATAAAATTTAAATATCAAATTAAATTAAATTAGGGAAACTAATATCATAGCAGTACGTATTTACGTTATATAAATATTTTTGGACTATTGGTTTTTATTCAGTATTTTAGGTCACGTAGGAAATTTTGAAAAGCTCGATCTGGTTCATAAAAATTATTATCAATATTTAAACAAACATTATTACTATTTAAAGAGACAAAATTGTTATTTAAAGAAACGTTATTACCACTATTCATCGGCTATTTGATCAAAGCATCCGTAGCCGACTCGTACAAACATTATCAAATGCCACAAAGTAATCGGAAACATCAAATATTAAACTGCGAATTTGTTGATTAATTCTTGCGGTATTCCCGTCGAATATTTGAATGCATTCATAAATTCATCGTTATTGTATAAAATCGATAGGATGGAATTATGAAAAAAAGACGACAATTAAACGGATTACACATTTTAATTTGTATATAAAAAGAGAAACAATAACAACATTTTTTAAAGGCTACGTGGGACATTCGTAAACGTTTCCGCTGTCTGCTAGAAATGTTCTTAGCAATTCTTGTCCTAAATGGAGGTCTCTATGGGGTGGTTGTGAAACCCTAAAAATATATAAAATAAAAATATTACTGTTTGTTAGAGTCGTCGGCATGTTAAAACAGCGACCTTCTTGTATAATCTGTGCATTGATCTCTCACAATATCCCATCGTATTACCCATCGTAAGTATATTCTATCGGAAGTTATTATTCATACCTGACGTGCGGACTCCTTCCATCGGTGAGTGACCATAACATCAGGTGGGCGATGGTGGACGACCACTGATGTTATGGTCACTCATCGCTAGATGGAGCCCTTACATCTGGCGAAAATAAGTCCACAGATTTTAATAATTACTACTTGAACATCTTTTCTGCTTGCAAGGCCATGGTTTTTCATTTTATTAATTATTTTGGTCTACCGCCAATTCAATTGGTTTAATTTAAATTTTGTTCCATTTTAAAATACCTAGTGAAATATAACAAAGAAATTATTGATTAAAACCTTGATAACCGAATCATTAACGCTAAATTAAAATCAATCACCTGTGAAAGGTTTCAATCGCCAGTTTTAAAAGTTCAATCCCTTTTTCAGATTCTTCACGTTCGAAGAGATCCATAGCGACTTTTAATTGCTCTTCGCACGTTTTCAATTGAAAGATGTTGTCAGTCAAAGAGACGCGTTTCTTGCATCGTGGACACTTAACGACTTCCATTTGGACCGGTAACGTAAAGTAATACGTGCATTTTGAAGTTGGACACCTACAAATAAATATTTGGGCAAAATTCGAGTGAACTGTGATATAAAAACCTTATACGTCTGCTGATGCTTTCAATTCCATTTTCTAAAGACGGCCACCCTTGCGTGCAAGCGTTGCAACGACATTCGAACCAATAACGACCGGCGAGCCATTTTTGCCTGTCGCTTAGATTTCTTCTCAGGAAAATCGAACCGTAATTTTCAGCGACGATTTCGCCACGTTCGATGGGACGAGAAGAAGTTATCACGATGTTTTTACCCACAAAATATCTGAAATGAATTAACTATGTTTTTACGGTTAAACAGAAGCTTAAAGTTTAAATTTAAGGCATCTATTGAGAGCAGTTTTATTCTTTAAAAATGGTAATTTTGTAAATTTGTAAATTTATTTTGTCCACATATCATGGATAACAATAAAAGTAATTTAGTTTGCGTGGTAGGTATTTGCCGACAAGCTGACTAGGCGAAATGTGCCTAACGAACAGGCCCGTAACAGAAAATTCTATACGGGTAAAATTATTTAAAACTTCAAAGCATATCTGTTTTTCTATATTTAAGTTGGTATTATTAAATTAAATCTGTGACTAATTTCTGAGAAATAAATGAGTTCTGACTCGAAAGAACGAACGAACATAAAAAATTACTATACCTTGCAACAGCTGGATAACATTCGTGATTGAACAATGCGACCGTTGGATAGATGGCGACTCCGATGTATGAAGCTTTGGCGTTGCGTAATCTATGGTCGGCGATGCATCTAGTCTCGTATATTTCGTGAGCGTTGAATTGAAGCACCTGAAGATGAAACAGCAGTAACTCCCCTATTCTATATTCTTGTTCTGTTGGTGTACCTGAAAAAGTACATAGACTAATCACATGTGAACATGGGATCTTAATGTCCAAATTAAATCAATCTGTTTAACAAAAAGATAATGTTTGAAAGAATTGAAAGTGCAAAAGGTGTTCAAAAGTGGATGAGTATAACACGAAATATAGACGTTGGTATTTCTCTGAAGAATATAACAATTTTTGACAATAAATTTGTTACAAACAAGAAGAGCAAAAAAGTAAGCTCAGTTTTGTTAAAATCATTCGACATATTTAAATTCACCCTGTATATTGGGTATAGGGATGAGAGTATAAATCAAAGGAAGGAAGTAAATGTTGGATTCTCCCATTAATATGAGTTGTAAAAAGACCAATTTTCTTACAGTCTTCTCCAATGGGCGAATTGGAAAAATAACCACTTCTTTGCAGACATCTGAGCAAAAAGGCGGCCATCAACGTACGTTGAAAGAAATCTTCGGGACTCCTCATCGTCGCATTCGTACATAACGAATACACTCGCTCCAGACTTCTATTTTCATAAATTTCCAAAGATCTCTTCAACGAATTCTGCGTGATCATTCGCAAAGCCGTGTGCGATAATATACTCATGCCGGATCCGATGAGGAGATCTAGATATTTACATTCGTATCTGTGATATTGCCCCATGGCCGCGTCTCGACATTCCGCCTTACAAAACGCCACGTTGGAACAGTCGGGACAACCAACAGGAGACACCAATCTGTAATTGATCGCGGATTACGTTGGAAATTGGGCAAAAATTGATACCTTTCGAAGCAGTGATGGCAGTGTGTTCCAAAATGTTCTGGTATTAAACAAGCTGAGTATGGAGGTTCGACGACTATTGTTTCGCCGGTTGAGATTCTTTCTTCGGCCACGAAAAAACGACCGAAAATTTGAGTTTCTTTAACAGTTATTTTCTTCGAAGCTTTCGGATAATCAGGATGAGCTTTGCCTGTTATAGATGGCATAACTGTAAAAAAAAAATTAATCAGCAAAATGAAAAAAAAAAAAAATCCGTTTCCAGGAACGAAACTACTTCCTGAAGCATGGAAGAAATTTTAATGTTTTAGGGCTAGTACGTACCTCTTTTAGTGACATGTTTGGCCTCGACGTATTCCCGATCCATGTCAGCTTTCAACATTTTAAGTTTTTTGTTATCATCCGCCATCAACTTTTCAGCAATTCCGAAAGAAATTTTCGCCCTATCGAATTCCCCTTTGGCTTTATAGCAAACGCCCATACGCCAAAACGCTTCAGCTTTGTAAGAATTATAAAGACCTTCCTTTAAAGCACTTTGGACATCGAATAAAGCCAAACTGTATTCGTCTAAGGCCATTAATACTTCAGATCTTCCCCATAGCGCCAAAGCCAGTGTTATCCCCGAATCCACATTGATATTTTCTCCTGTAGGGGGAGCTCTGATCACACTTTGGCTGTACAGCGCAAGCGCTTTCGGTTTTTCGCCATTTTTTACAGCTTTATCTGCGTCGAGTCGGCGAGCTTGTGATACTTCGGCGCTTTTCTTCCTGTAGATTTCTTGGACGTGAGACAAGGTGTAATTAACTACGTGGCTGACCTTTAATATTTGAATTAAAAAATATCTTTATTAAAATAATAATTATTAATGTTAAATTTTTGGTTGCAAAAGCTTGAAAGATACTTATCTCTTTGTTCTTGAGGGTTTAATGAAATAAAAGGCTGTTAATGTTTTTAAGCGCTCAAGATTAAAGCAAACAAAAAGAATGAGTTTCAAACATCAAAATAAAAAAAAAAAAAAAATGAACAGGTTTGGTATAAAAATGTTTGAATACTAACACATTTGGAAAATATAAAAAAAGGTTAGAAATGTGTTATTTAATGTGTAATTATGACAATTTCATACACTGAACAAAAGTACGTTTAATTTTTAAACGGTAGAGAAAAAAGAAACAAAATAACGACATTTTGTGTATAAAGACAAAGAAAAAGAAAGAAGATGATTCAAATTGAACAGAACTGGCCCAATGGTCTGGCCATTTGAGTTTAGAAAGAGATCAGCGAAAAAAACAAAAATTGTTAAAAAGGTGAAAAGATGTCCAAAGGAAAACTTAGATTTGTTATTTCATTCACGAAGAAAACAGTGTTAATATAAATTTAGTAATAAATACGTGCTAAATGATAAATGAAATCTTGCCGGTTCATATTCGTAAATAATCCTTATCCTCTCTTTATCGTTGCCAAGTTTACCAAAAACATCTTTTATCCAATTCTGACCAGCATTTTCAATCACATGTTCCACAAATTGCATAAAAAATCCTTTTTCATTCGACTGTAAAGTTTTCTCGCTGCACAAATTGGTATAATCTTGGTATTTTTGAGACATTTTTAAGCAAGAAGAGGCAAACACTGCGATGTTTTTTGGTATGGTCGTCGCGCCGGTCGCTGTATGTTTTAAATTTAGCATGGGCTATTTTAAAGTCGACGCGAATCTTGTTGTTCGTTTGAGACTTCTTGCGAAAACGGCGAATTAATAAGAATCGGGCGATATATTAGACACGGTGGTCTGAGGTCTGATGCAATTGTTTGTTATTATCTAGCGGGAAGTACATTATGCTTTCATTTAAAACAATAATAAATATCCAAAGCATATAAACAAACAACAACGTTATATTTTTCATTTCATGTGAATCCACCAAAATAAAAATATTTGGCATCATCACACAAACTGCTAAATATTATCTGCAATTTTAAGTTTATTTCAAAAATGGAATTTGAATAATGGCTACAAATTATTGCTTTATTTACCGAAACTTATTTACAAATTTCTGACCGTTTTATTAAGAAAATTGAAATGATTTAAAGATAAATAAAAAGGAACCCAATATAATCTACGCTACTGATATAATGAAGGAAGCTATGGAAGGAAGTTAACACGCGCGACATCTACTAGTCAAATATATAAACACATTTGTAGAAAACTCTTTTTAGAAATTAAATTTTATATGATTATGAAAGTCTGACGTCTAATTCAATTTATAAGTAAATAATAATGAATAAATAAAATGAATTTTAAATTAGATAATGGGGTTGTCAAAAGTCACCTGATTACCTGAAAGAGCTCCTGACGTCTGTCAAATTAATCGTAACCTACAAAATTTTAAGATTTAAAATATATTTTAGATACAATTTTTCATTAAAAATGGATAAGAATACCAATGCAAAAAAAGAAAGAAACGATTGTTTTACAAATATGATCCATTTAGAACAATACGTAGACAGTATTATAGATTTTACATCTCAGTACAGTAACTGTATGAGCATTTCGTTTTCGCCGACGAATCTGGTAGGAAAGCCTGTTAAATATCCTGCATATGGTGACTTCCCCGATACATACATGCTGGTACAGTTAATTACCGTCGTTTTACGTTTTCACTTCATTGTTTATTTTACCTTCATGTTTTATTTGCAGAGAAGCTACGGCAGGTGGTGGAGTAACAGCGAGGGTGCCCAGAAACCTTACATGACCCAAGACGTCGAAGATATAATATCGGAAGATTATGTAGTTTTACGGTAAATATATTTATTTTCGGTTAAATATTAACGACAATTTAAAGTTTCGAAATCCCTGTCGTGCCTACTGCTGTTATGATTTACGAAACGTACAATCCGGGAGCTGTAGTTCGGATTTGGGGACGATGTGTTGGTGGTGACTGGTGGATTTTATGGGAAGGAAAACCAGAAATTTGTACTCAGACACCAAGAAAGTTTTCTCCACCGATTCGGGACATTATGGATTTGGTCAAGTGAGTTTTATGTAAGTGAGTTTCTCAAATTGTATTTTTTTTTTCAGTGAAATTAGATTGGATTTTAACCAGAGTTTGGTGAAGTATCATACGTCTTTGGATGCAGTTTTATTGGCTGGGAAACGACCAACTTCACAGTTGCAGATGAAGTTGTTACAGAGTGGATTTTTGGAGAATCTACGAACGAAAAAAAGTCAACAGATATCTTATGATATTGATGAGACAACAAATTTTTTTGCTACTTTACCGGTAAATCTTTTTAAAGCTTTGTGATATGTTTACTTTGAAAATATTAGTATAATATTTTATGTATTTTTAGTATGAGGTCATAGTTCATATTTTTCAATATTTGGATTTGAAATCTTTATGTCGTTGTGCCCAGGTGAACAAATTGTGGCAAACAGCAACACAAGACCCTTACATGTTTCGTGAGCTAAGCTTAAAGGTACTTTTTTTTTTCTGTAATATTTTTATTCATTTTAAGCTTATTGAAGAGGTACTGGCATAAAGTTGATGATAATTTATTGAAAGCATTTGCAAAACGTTGCCGGGGTTTAAAAAAGCTCGATTTGTCGTGGTGTGGTAGTAACGAAAAGATAAGTGAAGCATCTTTTTTAACGTAAGTTGAAGAAATATCAAATATGTTGTATAAATTCTCTTTAGGTTTGTAGACGATTGCTGTAAACATTTGACTCACTTATCGTTGTGTAACTGTGATTTTGTTAAAGTTGCATCATTGGCAAAAATTTCAACATTACAGGACCTCACAGGTTAGATGTAATTTGATTTGAATACATTTACATTGAGTCTCGAAGTAATATAATCTTCACAAAAAATTGCGAGTTTAAAACGGTGATAAAGTGTTTATTTTCAGATTTGAGTTTACGACAATGCCGTACTGACGTTTTCAAATATGTATACTTGGCCAATTTACACAATTTGGTATCGTTGGATTTGTATAGTACAGGAATCCTTGATGATTCGTTGATAAAAATTTTGATTGCTAATCCCAACCTTAAACACATAAATGTAGGCAAGTTAATTTATTTTTTCCAACATGTGTATATACAGATATAAATGTTAAGAAATTTTTAGATATTTGTGATAATTTGACGAGGTTAGATCAAGTGACTCAAACAGTATCTTTGTATAATAAAAACCTCGTAACTTGGAGTTCGTGGAAGACTAGCTCATTGACTTCTGTTGGTGTGAGTAATTTAGCTCGATGTTACAATCTGAGAGAACTTGATCTCGGCTGGTGTCTCATACTCAACGGCCCAGATGACTGTTTGGAGAAGATTGCTCAAGGTTGTAAAGATCTCAGAAGGTACATTTAAAATTTTTTTTAAAAGCAGGATAATGTATTGAATTTTTAGGTTGATTATTTCAGGTTGGAGAGGCGTGAGCGATCATCATCTTTTGCCAGTTATCAGATCTTGCAAGCAGTTGAGACAACTTGATTTGTTGGGTATAACGAATTTTTCGGGTGATATCTGTGATAGAGCTTTGGCCAGTCTACCTAAATTAGAACTACTTGATGTTAGTTTTTGTCGTGCAATCAAAGAGGAACAGGTGTGTGTAAATAAAAACTGTTCGTATGAGTTTGATTTTTTTGCAAGGTTGCAGCCTGGAGAGTCAGTTATCCGAATGTGGTGATACAACGGAGTTGTGATTGTGTCAGCGGTCATGCGTGGAACAACATGATGTTTTAGATTTTAAATGAAAAATAATGTACATATACTCGGTTTGTAATGTTAGTCATTCCATTCAGTCATAAAAGTTTTATTAGTTAATAAAGTGTTACGTTGCAAATTTTGTATTTTTCAAAAATCAATAAATATGTGTTAAAGGTAATCGAAGTTAAGGGAGTCAATTTGTATAGTAACTACAGGGATATCGTTATTAATGCTCTAGGTCTAGGTAACCTTTTTTTATATTGTTTGAGCCATCACTTTCACTTTCACTGAATGGAGTGGACGTTTCAAAAGTTTTAATTGAAGATTAATATTCCTAATAAATTGCAGTAAGTAATAAGTAATACTGCAGGAAAGATATGCGAGAAAACGTATGGTAGAAGCATAATAGATAATAGACAAAAGCTAATTGAAGAACAATAAGATCGTATTTACATCAACTTTGGTCTCAAAGTAAAAAAAAAAAAAATAGATGAAAATTAGGAAAATTATTAGACAGGAAAGAAATGTGGGGAACCAGAAAACAATATATTTCTTATTGTTATCTGGTTCCCCACATTTCTTTACTGTCTAATAATTTTCCTAATTTTCATGTATTTTTTTTTCTTCCTTTGAAAGATCAAAATTGATGTAAATACGATCTTCTTGTTCTTCAATTTGCAAAAAAATTAATAATGATAAAAAATGGGTTGGATCACAGAAAACGGACAATGATATAGAAACGATGAAAAAAAATTAGGAAGGGAACGCGAATAAATAAGGTGACATTAAACAAAAACTGGCATGGAAGCTATTTGACGAAAGATGAATTTGGTAAATACAGACATAATGACAATAACAGAGAGAAAGAAAAAAGGACGAGGAAAACAAACATTACAGGATTTGCTGATATATAGAAGAGTAGGACAGGTAACAGTGGGAGTTGGATGTACAGTGACCAACACTTTATAAGCACAGATAACTTCATAAATATACAAGTAAAACAACAAGTAACAAGTAAGAAGTTTATCAACAAAATAGAACAAAAATCAACTATCCTCCATACAGAACACATACGAAACAAGTTAATGAGATAACACAAATCTTGGAAAAAAATGGATTAATAAATGAAAGTAGACAGAAAAGATAAATATCAGCAAAGGAGAACAAACTTACAATGTAACAATAAAAGATAAGAACAACGAAATTAACTGAAGAAATAAATACCACGGCGAGATGGAAAGAACATTTCCAAGAATTACTAAGCACAATGTCACAACAGAGAACGGAGAAGAAAGAGAGACAAAGAAATAAACAGTATAAAAGTAAAGAAAGAAAAGGTATAATCATGATGGAGAGAAGTAAATAAAATAAAAACAATAAAAAAAGGAAAGGCTCCAACCCATGACGAAATAACATCAGAAATGGTGAAAAACCTTAAAGAAAAATGAGCAAATTAGATTAAGACTAATTTTAACATAAGGATTAATGCGACAGAGATGAAGTACCTAGGTTGAGTTAAGGGAATGATCAAGACAAGATGTGTGAAAGACACTCAAAGCATAGGAATAGAATGCAGGACGATAAATCAGTCAAAAAGGTATTGGAAGGATGACAACAAAAACACGATGGATGCAATCCATGAAAAATGAAACAAATTACTTGCAGAAGGACAATAAAAAATGTGGGTTGGCATATTATTTTGCAAAGAAATTTATAAATAGAAATTTTCGAAAAATTTGATTTTTCTTATGGATATTTGGATCTCAGTTCGGTTCTCCGACCAAAACGGAAGTAGCATTTCTCCTGGTACATAAGACAATCAACGCTCACCTGTTAAAATAGATCTTTCAGACTTATCCTATGTATTTACACGTTACGTTAGAGGAGACCGAAAAGTCATGATATTCGTCATTTACACCCCAAGGTATGTCTTGACATGAGGTTTTAGTCCCGTTTTCTGATATGATCAAACATATCTGAGCCACGTTATAAGTTACGTCACATGCGAGGGTAGATAAATATATACAGGGTGTTCAAATTGAAGTCGGCACTATTGCCAACTTTGTCACTATTAAAGATACGATGTTGGTTAAATTACCAAAGTAGTAGCGTTTTTTCTTCCGATTACGACGCTAAAATTTTAAAAACAATTGAACTTCGCGTTTTCGTGATATTTAAAAAAATAACATTCTTTTAAATGGAACAACCTGTATATTTATGTTTATATTTTCGAATTGCTCGAAATACTCATTTACTTATTTTATATTAAAATTTGACCTTTCATCTTACGGTTGTACTACTAGAAGAGTATGTAAAACTTAACTTTTTATCAATTAAAATATACAGGATGTTTCATAAAAAAATTTTTGTTAGTTCGAAAATGCAACTCGCAATTGTTTTTTTGAGTATACCATTGTAGTCAGTAGAAAAAACTAAACATTTTTGATGTATTGACCAATACCGTAGCTTTTCTACTAACGAAGTTATCGCATGTGCGGTGACCTGTATTAATATCGTCGTAGCTCGTTTGTTTTTCATTTTTGGGATATAGTAGTATAAGAAGATTTTGTGCAAAATTTCATTTTCTACCGACTGCTACATAAATATACAGGCTGTTCCATTTAAAAAATGTTATTTTTTTAAATATCTCGAAAACGCGAAGTTCAATTGTTTTTAAAATTTTACTGTCGTAATCGGAAGAAAAAACGCTACTACTTTGGTAATTTAACCAACATTTAACGTAACAAAGTTGGCAATAGTGCCGACTTAAATTTGAACAGCCTGTATAACACACGTCTATCAAAACGTCTCTTTGGATTTATGTAAAATTAATTGAGTTTAGAGAAAATATTTGTTGCAAATATCAGATTCTATTCGAAATTTTAAACCAATGTACGTAGTGGAGATGTCCAAGAAATATATTTTATTAATATATAGATTTATATGAGAATTTATAGTTTTGAGTCGTGGCCTCTAAGGTCGCTGCTATTAGACGTTCGTCGATTTTGCGTGTACGTAACATCACGTTTTTGACAGAAAAAATACAACCTATACAGATAGTTATTAAAAGTATTGTTTTTCCCCTTGATCATTCTCTCTCAAGTTCTCGAAGAACTTAACTGTACTGAGAAGGCGAAATTTGGTTGAGGCCACGACCGTCTTAGAGACGTTAATACCTATTCCGATGCAGCCGATTTTTTAACACCGTTTTAATCTAGAAACAAAAATGACCGAAATAGACTGATTGAAAAGTTTTATGATAAAGTGGAAAATTAGCTTACGCACACCCCACAAAGGAAAACCCAGTATTGCTAGTTGTAGGTAACCATTCGTCGCACATTTCTTTGGCGCAGTAAATCTCTGCACACTACTCATAAGTTGCAGCCTAAATGTGTCGTTTTTCGGTCCTTCAAAGACTTACTATGCCAACGCTTGCGATTCCTATTTGGTCAATCATCGAGGCCAAGAAATAACCGAGAAGGAAATTGGGAGACTCTTTGGGGATTATAATAAAGCAGCTTCAGTGGGAATAGCAATTAAAGTGTGGCATAGACCGTTTAATCCAACTGTGTTCTCCGACTTATTTGAACGACACCAAGTGACCTTAGAAAGTTTAGGCAATGGACTTAAAGAACTCCCTGAAGCTAAATGCTGCTTTAGAAGAATTTTTCCAATGGTAATCTTAAACCCCTTATCATGGCCAAGATAAATTAGAAGAACAAGTAGATTCACCTGGAGTTGAGCTAGTTCAGCCCTCACCTAGACCTTCCACTTGTTTAAATTTACATTACTTCTAAGCTGATATTATGGAAAAACCAAGATACGAAAGAAATAAATCTAAATAAAATAGAGATGTTTGCCTCACAGGAGGGATAAGATGAAGAATATGCACACTTGTTTAAAAAAATGTACAGTGTGGTGATAAAGTTTGGAACAAAATTCATAAAAGCGTTTTATAATGTTTTTAAGAAAATCGCTCGGACAGGTCAATTTTTGTTTTTAAAATGCCGTCTTCTGACGTTAATTTTTTTGGAATGACGTCATTTGTTTTTGCACAATGACGTCATCATAAATTTTTTAAATGACAACCCCCACTTTTTTCTTCTG